>NW_024121184.1:231726-309150 GCF_016745375.1 Pimephales promelas
AAGGACGAAGGTACTGAATATGCAGACGGATGCATTATGGAGGATTGGGATTACACATAGAGTCAGCCATCTTTTTTGGAAGCTAAGCTAGCAGGCTCTTGTTCTGTGGAGAAAGCTGAAGAGGGGTTACAGTCCTCTTTTTCCCGGACATGTCCGGCCGTCGATGTCCGGGATTCAGCTTTTGCATTCTGCGGTCGCCATTCATTGTTTACATGCACAGCTTTTGTTTCAATCTAACTGAATTTATTCTGATTGGTGAATCTGACTGTAGTGTTTACATGAACGCTAAACAAGTGATCGGTTGATGTGTGTTTTAACATTGCTAAGAAAATTCCCGCTCCTCCGTGAGAGATACGAGACCGGTGCGTCTCACAGGTGTCGCTCATCGGTAATCACGGCACCAGCCTCGCGCCGTTCTCCCGCGGCCCTCACTCGTCACGCTCGCCACTAGGGATGGGTACCGAAACCCGGTATTAAACGGGCCCCGGTGCTGAATTTTGAAAGACCGCTGTATCGATAAGCTCGGACGTTATCGGTTCTGCTGTCGGTACTGGAGAAATTATTTATCATTCCTATAAAGACGTTATCTTGAACTTGTTTATATCGCCAGCCTTTTCTATATATAAACTATATTTTAATTAAACCATTTGTCTGTGATGCAAGTTGAAATTCGCAGTTCAGCAGAGAGAGAGAGAGAGAAGAGAGAGAGCGATCTCTCACGCAAAGCCACAGCACGCGCAACACGACAGCCCTGCTTAATGAGTGACAATGAGGACAGAACTAAACATTCAACGTGGTTACACTTTAGATCTGGGGTATTATTCTAATATATTTTGTATTTCGGCTTCCAAAGATTATAAAAAGAAGATATTTGAGATAAAACCGTTAAAAAACAAGACACATGATCTGTCCAGCTTAACTTCCTTTACTTCACAGCACTGCGGAGCGCTGTACCCAAACGTACCGTCAGAATCAGCACGATCGGCGATTGTTGCAAAATGCTGTCTTCTACTGTTGCAAGATCAAAAAATGGCTATTAAAAACACAAAAGCCTGCGCAAGAGCCTGTTCACAAGGCAGTGCGCGCTCCGAAACGGACTGCAACGAGACAAGAAAAGTAGCCTATAGCTACTTTGGGCTTCGTGTGTCCTCCTTAACTATCAAATATACATACAAATGTCAAAATGACCAGCTCTGAGATTCGCTTAAACACAGTTTATTCACTTAAACACAATTATGTCTTAAATGGACGTAAATAATACGGAGAAATTGATGGTGCTTCAGTTACCGGTTACCGATTAGATTTGCTCTCGGTCTTAAAGGGGCAGCAGTCTAATAGCCTAAACCTGCTGACGATTCAGCCATTAATGCAAATCAAACAACAAAAGGCAGAGAAAATCACTCACAGCTTTTGAATAAGTAACTTTAGATTTAATAAGCATTAATCTATCTATGATAAACTATACAGTGCTATTTTATATTTGATTACTAAATTAGATTTCTTTTCAGACAGAAACAATTACCTGAAAAGATATGTTAGTACACCTTCCTGAAATTAAAGCACTTTTGTATATAATTTGTATCTTTGATTGATTTTATTCTTGTGTTTTTACTTGTTTTTTTTTTCTTATGTGTCCTTTTTGTATATAAAACAAAAAAGCCTGCACATTGCTGCATAACAAAAATATATTTTTCTTCGTTTTGCTTTTTCTATTTTACATTTCAAAATATAGAGTTTAATTATGTTCTTAATTCTAAAAAAAAAAACAAAAAAAAACACCAAAAAGAACCGATAAGAATACCGTTAAAGTACCGGATCGATAAGCGGTATCGGTAAGAGTAGTAATACCGATAAAACCTTAACGATACCCATCCCTACTCGCCACAGTAAATATAATGAACGGCGACTGTAGAACGCAAAAGCCCAATCCCGGACATTTTGGGCAATCTCAAAACACATTTTCGGCCAGACTCATCATGGAGACTCACTAGACTTGTTGTTAAACTACTGCGCTCTGTTACCGGTAGGCGTGGCCTTCTGGGGCAGCGGAACAAGTGCATTCTGGAAGTTGTTGTCTTTCATCCACATAAGCCAAAAATACATTTTCTGGCTTTTCTCAGTCTAGAAAGCTCCAAATTCCAAAATAATTTCACATTTCTTTTACATAAATGACCAATTTTAAATACACATTCATCTTTCCAGAGGTGGAGTATCGCTTTAATGACTATAGTAAGTCCAAAGTATACTGTCAAATAAAATGCATAAGTCATCTCTGGGAATAATACATGTATCATAGGTTAAAGAGCACCTATCATGGATTTTTGAAAATGACTGTTCATGTGGTGTGGAATATAGCTCTAAGGGAATGAAAACATCCTGCAAAGATTTACATCTGAAAGTGCACCGTATATAAATTTATTGTCTTTCAAAAGTGAGAGTCGACTCTGAGTCTATGAAATTAATTGTTTTTGAAACGAGTCAATAGCTGTTTTGTAGTGACGTAGATACGAAACATAAGCATATTGGCCGCGCCCAGTTACTGCGTGCGCAGACGGAAGTGTGTAAACTTGAAGTCTAGAACACAAAAACTTAAGCTGAATAGCATCACGTCGAGAAGACGCCGTGTTCTACAATGCAAAGATAGTTCAGCCACTTTGTTTTCATTTACCAGGGACGAGCATGTGAACAATTGGTGGTTAGAGTTCATATTTGCAGCGATACCACAACAATATAGCCCGATTGTGTTCTCATCATTTTAATGACGAATCATTCAAAAAACATAAATGAATTCAAATGTGGATTCGCAAGCAGTGTATATGGATCAGCTTCCTTCTCCGAATCACAACCTGTAAGTATTATTAATAATTGTTGCTTTATGGGTTTTGTAGCATCAGGGCGCGAGGAGGGAAGGCGCAATAAGTATGTGTGTGCGTGTGTGTAAGTTATGCTCAGCACAGCTTCTAGGTCTCCAATGTACATTTTTTTGTAAATATGTGAAATGTTTATCGCTGTTATTGGAGTTGTCATAAAGAATAGAGCGTCTTGTAGTACTGCAGTGCTTTATCAATCTGTTTATGCGTTATGCTAACAAACAATAACTGACTGGGTCATCTGACCAATCACCGCCGATTATCGTCACGCAAAGGAGTGGTTTGGAAAAATAAATCGTTGTACGAATCATTTGGGAGTCGGTGAGCAAATCAGGTAAAAATAAATGCATATTATAAGTGTTTTTTTGTCATTGCATTCATGTAAAACTGTTGTTGGGGACTCCCAGAACAATATTAGGAACATTTTAAATGCCATAATAAAAGAAAACACCTGTTTTTCCTTACACCATTACATTTAAAACATTATCCACTATGCCAGCAATCAGCAATCTAACAATGCATCAGAAGAGACAAACAATAACAACAGAACAAGACGCCTCCACCACGCTTTACAAGAGTGTGGATGAGGAAAGCTGAGGGATCTCGCTATTCCCATCTGCTGTGACCTCCACCCTCGAGAGAGCTCGGGTTTTTAACACCGAGATCCAGTTGGGCCTAGGCGGGTTATACATAGGTTTTGGTGAAGTGCATGGCTGTGGGCCAGCATTACCACATGTGGCAGTCGTGACTGAATGCACTTTTGTGAGATGCTACGCCGTTAATAAGGTGCCAAGAAAAGACACAAGGACAAAGAGCTTATAACTCGAACATTCAAACAGCTTATGACAAGCTGGCGTATGTACAGTACGAGGCACATTTTCAATTCATCCTCGACAGGCAAACGTCAGGGATTGGGGGAAAGGCAGCAAGCAAGCAGTGAGAGAGCAAAATCAACATCCACATAAACAAAGATCTTATTAGTGCTAAGCAATATAAATGTCCTTTCAGAAAGCATACTCATTAATATGACCACAGGTCGCCAATGGCGTAGGTATGAACAGAAGCTTGTGGTTTAATTCCAGGCTCAACTTTCAAGAACAGAGCTTCAAAAAAAGGCAAGTCAAGGGTCAGAAGAAATGAAATATCATGTCCGGGAGCCCCCACCTTCTTTCCCTTGGTAAAGGACGCTTTGTGGTACGACTGGCCGTAGAGGCCAGACCAGTTCTCACTTTTTATACTGGAACTGCATCTCCGATTTCCCAGCTCTCCAACCTGAGCAGTAACATGTTATGCTTGGAGATGAGCCATCTACCAAGCCAATAAACCAAATTAAGCTTTAGTGCAAGTGTGTGTGAGTGTTTATACATGTATCTTAGGTATTTATTGGCTTTAGTTGGCATAAAGAAAGATTAAAATGAGTTCAGCACTTCGGATTTCTCTTTCTCAATCTCACTCGCTCCCTGAACTGGTGAGTTGTGGGAAAGGATTTGGATGAGTGACAGAGTTTCTTACTTTTTTCAATCATTACCGGGTCCTGCAGAGGATCTGGCACGACAGCTGTGTGGAGATTTAGACATCATCATTTAGCAAGTCAAAGGAAGACACTGAAATGATTCCTCAAGAGAGAGGAGGAAGGAGTGAGAGAGATAGAAAGAGGGAAGACAGAAGCTGAATTTGATACGTGCTCATCAGCTGCAGTTGGTCAGAGATGGTGAATCTCGCTGACAGCACGATGTCTCCCAAATGAGTGTGTAGAAGCGCTGTATTCTCACGGAATTATGTTATTTCTTTAACGCTCTCTCCTGCTGTCCATCTTTCCTCAAGGTGGGCTTTAAGCTGTAAATTTGAGCATCACAAAGGAGAAACTTAAAGGAAAATGTTATTCTGGGTTTTTTTTTTTTTTTTCAATGAACAAACAAACAATCAGACAACAGTCAGATCAGATCACTTCCGGGGCTTTCCGGCATTTGCGCAGACCGAAGCGCCCTCGCCCTCAGAGTACTTGGACGTGACTGTGATTACAAGAGGTAAAAAATTATATAAATGCTGTTCGTTTTCTCACACAAACCGCTCGTTTCGTGTCTCAGGCCATCAATGTGTACTTAGATTTACGAGTAGGGGTGTAACGGTACATGTATTCGTATTGAACCGTTTCGGTTCGAAGCTTCCGGTTCGGTACGCATACAAACCGAACGGTTGTTTGGACTATTTTTCCTGCCGGCAAAATTCGTGCTGACGCGGCCAACACAACGTTGCGAAACATCAAATGGCAAGCGTAATGAAAGCAGAACGAAACTGCGCTACTCGTTATGTGCTTCACGGATCGTTTATCAGTTCGGACCAGCAACATCTGTGCAGCGCGAGCCGATCTCCATCAAGCACTGTTACTACACAGCGCTAAGAGATCCGGTAAAGAAAACATTTGAATTCACCACTGAGGTAATAACATCGCTGCGAGATCTAGTGAGAAGCATTCACATTTCTCCGTTATTAACCGTAGATCTCTATTAGATCAAACAGCGCTGTCATGGAAACCAGGAGAAACATTGTGCCGTGAATGAACTAGTAATACTTTACGTCCACCAGCAACATTCACCATGGATTTAATATAGTAACACTAACTGAAACCAGTTTGGCTGGAATGGTGAAATGCTTTCAAGTACTTCACACATCTTTTTCCAGCACTTCAAAATTCAAACATTATCTAAATAAATATATATATAAATGTTATTTTTAATGTGATGACCAAAACATTATTTGTTCATCCTTCAAAGATGACCCCCATTTATAAACCTGAAAGTTTCAAGATCTAGGAAAACTCACACTTATTTAAACATATTTTTTTTTTTAAACAAATAGGACATTTCTCTGGCATTTCTTTCTTTTTGCTGTATCGAAAACGTACCGAACCGTGACTTTAAAACCGAGGTACGTACCGAACCGTGATTTTTGTGTACCGTTACACCCCTATTTACGAGTCATTAAATCATGTTTAATTTGGACTTCTCTGTGCATGCTCTTTGAGGTGGTGACCATAGACCTCCATTATATGACTGACACACAAGAACGGTTTGACCTAAAAATATCAAAATTGAAACTACTGTGGAAACAAAGACACCTACTGTACATCTTGGATGCCCTTGAGGTAAGCTAAAACATATCAAAAATTAATTTCAAAGTGAACTATCCCTTTAAGAAATACATGAACCCTTTGCTGCGTTTCTTTATATAGACAGAAACTTGCATTCAGAGACTCAGAAAATTCTGTCATCTGTCAGACTCAAAATATCTTCCTTTGTGTTCAGCAGAAGAAAGAAACTCATACAGGTTTATAACAACTTGAGGGTGAGTTAATGATGACAGAATTTTAATATTTGGGTGGAGTATCCCTTTAACTTGCAGCAAGGTCCTTTGTCCACTCGTGGATTGGTCGTTCCTCAACTCATTTCTCCAGTCTTACAGTATTAAGATAAACAAATACTCCTCATCCAAATTGTTATGACCATGGAAAGCCTAATTTAGTGCAACACTACACTATTATTTAAAACGTATCCTATTGTTTCCCCACCAACCATGATTAGTTCCCATGTCACCAGCATTTCGGCTACACTTTCAATAAAGGATGCACTTAAAAAAAAAATATCTGCCATTATTTCTTTCTATTTGTCCTCCTAGGTCTAATTCAATTTCCAACTCATCCTTTGATAATTTTACCCGATGAGCAGGAACGATAGTACAGGCTGTTATTTTTTTCATCTCCGCCTCACTCGGCTCGATGCTGACCGCAGAGGGAATGCGAGGCAGGGATGGAACGTCAGAAGGGATTCCAAATCAATTTGTCAGGTCAGCCGCTGAGGGCCTGATTGCAGTTTGTTCGATGAAAAAGCAGGAATGCTCAGGTGACTGACGTGGCAGCTGCGACCGTTTCACAGGGGGGATTTGGGAGAGCATCCCAGCACTGGGCAGCCATTCCCATCCGGAACGCTGGCTCCATACCAGCCATCCATCAGCAGGGATTTCTACTCCCACTCACTTGGACGCATACAGGATGTGTAGCCCTGAGTACATCGGCTCTGTATCGGAATACCTCGGCCAGTGAGATTATCGGCCAAAAGCACAGCTTCTTCTGGGTTATACACCAAGAAGGCAAGATGTTGTTCAAGTGTATTTCACACAGTATTCAAGGTTCTCTAGACATTGCAAAAGTTACATTATTGGATCATCAGATGAGTGTTTGGACACTCTGGACTTGAAGGTAGGGTAGGCAATTTCAGAGAGGCTAGCAATAGCAAGCTAGCTTTGAAAGCATGAGATCCCACCCTCCCTTCAGAGCGTCTACAAAGCCACGCCTCCTTCAAAACACATGAACGCACACAACCATACAGTTGCACCAAAGACGACATTAAATTAAACTCATGTCTCAAAGCACAATAATAATGAACCTAAACAACTTACAGAGCTCTAGTTGTACCAGATTCGTTTCAGCATTGATAGTAGCCAAGTTTCCATCCAATTGTCAATCGAATTTTACTGAATCTGAAGTTCGGTAAAAATATGTCATGCGAACAAAAAAAGTGTATCAAATGAAAGAGTGTTTCCATCTAACGGCTTTACAGCAAATAAAAACCTGTATGTAATGACGTCAAACGCTGTTTTGCGATCAAATTGGTATATGGAATTGATTTGAGACATTTTAAGGTGTTTCCATTAATTTTCACACTGAATCGCACAACATTCAAGCAAACATTTGCGAACAAAGTTTTGCTAGACAAACTGGATGGCGCCATCTACCAACAAATGATCAATATTGCACAAAATCGGGTTAAAACAAAATTTTTTTAGAGTGTGTGTATATATATATATATATATATATATATTAGTGCTGTCAAACGATTAAAATATTTAATCGCGATTAATTGCATTAATGTCATAGTTAACTCTCGATTAATCACACATTTTTATCTATTCTAAATGTCTTTTTATTTTTTATTTTTATTTTGCTACATTATTTTATTCTCATTTTAATGCTCTTATCAACATGGTAAAGTGGATTGGCTTGTTTAGTGCAAATGTTTTTTTTAATTATTATTATTATTGAAAATAACACTGGAATAGTGCTCAATTTCAGACTAATATAAATAATCTCTCACACAATGTAACACTGTCTGTCAATAAAAGGGTGAAAGAAATACTGACGAGGTCCTGATATTGACGAGGGGGTGGAGAATTCGCATCAGCTGTGTGTGTATGTGTGTGTTTGCTTGGCCATCATCAAGTGGTGTTTCAGACTGGACGTGCTGCGATGATGATAGCTCAGTCCACAACGACAAAACACACAGATCACTTGGTCTTGTCAATAGGACAATTTGGCAACTTTTTAAAAGTAAACTTTCCATTCAGAATCCTTGGGCATCCATTTCGGCGTCTCGCGCTCGTCATCCATTCAAAACGTAACGTTACTCTTTGGCCGGCTCACAAGCCGAAACGAGTGTGTGCGGCACAAAACGTCATCGTGCTGCGCTCTGAATTCATTTCAATGGTTTGCGCCGCGCAAGGACGTTTTATTGCTTCTTCGACCAAAGCGCAAGCGGATCTAGACCGTAAACAAAACAACAGGCAAGCCACAAACACACGTTTCGGCTTGTGAGCCGGCTTTGAGAGGAGGACGAGGCGAGTGGAGTGGAGGCGAGATGCCAAAATGGATCAGGATGCATGCCGCGTCCTGTTGCAAAAGCATGTGAAAAAACTACAAATTTTGCTAGGACAAAAAGACCGTTAATCGCGCGATAAAAAAATTAACGCCGTTAAAATGGGTTTGCGTTAACGCCGCTAATAACGCGTTAAACTGACAGCCCTATACTCTATATACACTCTAAATGTTGAGTTGTTTTAACCAAATTTTGGGTCAAATATGGACAAACCCAAATGTTGGATTAAAAAATGCAATTAATCAATTTAACCCAACAATTTTTTTAGAGGAAAAAAGTTTGGGAATCCCTAGAAACATCAAAGAAACCTTAAACTTAAAAGCTTCACCTGAATAATCAGGATGTCCAAGGAAGTAAAGAGTGAATCTGAAGAAGAAAAGCTGGTTCCACAACAGCCCATGCTTTTGGTCTGATTAAACACAAACCAGCAGTGGTAATAATCAGAATTCTTCTGTGGACAGAGCGGCCCTTTCATAACCTGGATCAATACTTCCTTAAAAAGAAGCAAAGAGAGCAGAACATTAACATATGGCTACAATTAATGTGAACAAACTGCAGAAATGCAGTTTTCAATCAGCTTTGATAGAACAGACTAATACACAACTCCATTTGTCAAGAAACACATACCGCAAAAAGGTGGTGTTCCATTTCAGTTCCTCTCCCCCGAAACTTTCCCCAGCAGAGACGTTTATTTCCATTGATCTGGGAATATTTAATAAGAATTTATATTTCGAAACGACATATTTCAAGATGTTTTTCCTTCAGAATTAATAGAGTTTTGCATGCAAGTAACACACTATAAAACAGGCCTGGCCTGATCTGGCCCTCGAAATGGAAAATACACATGCTTAAAGCTAACACAGCTGAAATGGCATGGCAACATCTTTACAATTTAAACTTCGACCTTTAAAATTCCTGTTTCTTGCTTCTGTAATAGGAAGTACAGGTTTAGTTTTGTGTTATAACTCTACACATAGGTCTAGGCGGTATGATATCGTGAATTCAGTTCTCTTTCACGTCGTATAGCGCTTGAATGGTCAAATACACACACACACAATTATGTAAAAATGGCCATCGTGTGGAATATTCATGTAAACACGGTCAGTTATGTCTTAAGTAAACAGTTGGGTGTAAACCGGATGTGTATCATAATGGATCTGTGCGTTTGGATTTAAAGTGACAGCAGCCTAATAAACTCCCTGCTGCTCTCTGTGTCATTAATGTGAATCAAACAAAAGAGAAAAGAACTGCTCCTGACTGAATAACTTTTTTAGCATTAATAAGAATGCATTTATTTCAAGCTATGTTTTATTTAACATTTTATTATTCCATTTCTGTACTAATTATATGTTAAGTAAACATATTGTACACTGTAAAAAATATTTTCAAGATTTGTTATCACAACATATTTCCTTTTGTCAAATCAACTTCATAATAATTTATTCAGTTGAGATAACTTATTATTTTGAGTTAATCTCCTTCATTGTATTAACTCACTTTCCCCAGTTCAATCAACTTAAAATTTTAAGGCAACCCAGGTTACTTACTTTAAGTTAAACAAACAATATTTTTTTTTACAGTGTAGTAGTCACACCATTTTTTCTTTTGTCAAATCAACTTAAATAATTTATTTAGTTCAGATAACATATAATTTTGAGTTTCTGATGATTAAATCATTCTCCTTCATTGTATTAACTCACTTTTTCCAGTTCAATGAACTTAAAATTAAGGCAACCAGGTTACTTTTTTAAGTTAAACCATCAATATTTTTTTTACAGTAGGCTACCTGAAAAACATAATTTTTATTTTGTCCTGTTTTTTGTAATTTGCTTCTTTTTTTTCTTATTATTAATAACAGAAATTAGATGAAATAAATATTGTGATATATACTGTTATCGTGAAACAAAATGTATCATATCATGAAAAAATAATTTGGTCATATTGCCCACCCCGATTATATATGTAAGATCCAACAAAATAGGAATGAATTCATGGGATGAGTTTTCTTACTAATAATAAATAGGTAAAAAAATATTTCTGTAAAGTTTGAAATGTCATACTGAAAACAAAAGCCAGGAGAGTAAAAGCCTCTTGTTCTCACGATGAAACAAGCCACAGAAAAGACAACAGATTGTATTGATTAGGAAGAATGCATTCTTTGATATCGCTGAAAATGAGTCATTTTTTATGCATTTTCAAAGGAAGCTGCTTTTTTTTTCAGCACCAAACCCAAAAATGGAGAAACGTATTTGCTGTGACATGTTTTAACCTGTGACTCAGAAGGTCTGAGTGTGTGATTAACGAAATGACCTCAAACCTTAGAGAGTTCAGAAGAGAAAGATGGTCTCCTCTATGATGCATCACAGAGATTCTTGCTTTATTTAATCAGGTGAAATCAAGGCCCGTATCTGTCATCATCTACAAAAGCACATCAGTCTCTCTGCTCTCTGAAGCGCAGGTCGAAATGCTCCCAGGGTTCGGTTTCATACTGAAAACACTGAAAGAGGACTGCAAAGTGATCTTCAGGCTGCGGAGGTGATATCCATCTCTGTAGAGCAAGAAGATTACAAAGATTTTGATTTTGATGAATTTATGATCTCTCCGGGTTACAGCTGCAAGTGAGACAGTGCCTTCCAAAATCAATTAGACTCGAAAGCAAATGACAGTCCAAAAATAAAGACAAATATTATGAAATTTGAGATCAAATGGTGATGCAGTATGACAGCAACATGAAGGTTCGGGTGGAGTTATGTATAGCACAAAGGCAAATGGGTTAACCACACAAGATAAAGTGAAAAGTCACGTGAGAATGTCCTCAAAATCTAAATATTAAAGGGATAGTTCACTTTGAAATTACTTTTTGGTGTGTTTTAGCTTATCTCAAGGGCATCCAAGATGTAGGTGTCGTTGTTTCCGCAGTAGTTATTTTTAGGTCAAACCGTTCTTGTCTGTCAGTCATATAATGGAGGTCTATGGTCACCACCTCAAAGAGCATGCACAGAGAAGTCCAAATTAAACATGATTTAATGACTCGTAAATGTAAGTACACATTGATGGCCCAAGACACGAAACGAACAGTTTGTGTGAGAAAACGAACAGTATTTATATCGTTTTTATCTCTTGTACCCTACCCACAGCCACAAAACACCTGCGCCTTCAGATCACTTGGATGTGTGGTAGGTAAAAACGATAAAAATACTGTTCGTTTTCTCACACAAACCGCTCGTTTCATGTCTTAGGCCAATGTGTACTCACATTTAAGAGTCATTAAATCATGTTTAATTTGGACCTCTCTGTGCATGCTCTTTGAGGTGGTGACCATAGACCTCCATTATATGACTGATAGCTAAGCCAGACGTGTCATTTAACCTATCGAAAGTCGATGTACCGTCACAAGTATCTTGGAAATACATTATTACATTAAATTATACAAGTCTTTTAAAATGACACATCACTGTTCAAAAATGTTTTGCCATACATGCAAGCCTTAAAAGGCAAACAGACGATTCATAAGAAGATATGGAAACAACTTAGTATAACAAAGTCTCGTGGCATCGCATTTCAGAGCATTTAATAAACTAAGAAGCATTTCAAATCATCTCCTATAACATCAGCCACTGAACGATTGTACCGTTTTCAGCCCACTCTCATTTTCAGCCATAAATATTTGATACCACATGCCACACAACATTTACAACCATCTCTGCTGGCAGAGTTACAGCTCCTATCACCAGGAAAAAGCATGTGTGTGTGTGTGTGTGTGTGAGTACAAACTGTTAGATTTCAAGGGGAAGGCCGCAGTAGCAGGCATTGTGAGCGATCACTCGACTAGCTGTTGTTCCTGTAATTGTGTACGATTTACTTATGCTCTGTGAAACCGCACTTGCGTCCAGAGAGCCGTCATGCCTGTTTACATCAGAGGGCTCTGATGTCATTACAGAGCGCCTGAGCCTTTGATAGCGCTTCCCCGGGAATGTTACGCTCCGTGTGCGCCTCGGATATCATAAGAAGCTCAGCTGGCAGGTACAGTAGAAATCTCAGTTTTATTGCCTGGGGCCAAACAAGAGGACCCCACGCCACACAGAACAACCTTCAACCTCAGAAGAGCCCGTTCTCACGACATGAAATTTCACGGCGAAGCTTGCTTTGGCTAATCTCTCAAAGCACAACAGAATCCGGCCCGTCTCAACATTTGCACTCCCGGAGGAATGCAAACAGTTTATTGATCTATTTACAGTGGGAACACATGCTTCACACTTCTTCGGCACACACGGATCGCGCATTATTTTCGGCGGCGTTGACCCATTCCGACGGTAAATAATAAATGCGTATCCGAATGGAACTCGACGCGCGGAGATATGCATGAGACCCATGTGTTGGAGGCGAGCAATACGGCGTGGCAGTTCTGCTATACGCGCATGCCAAGATCTTTCTGGAGCATGTTCAAACCCTAAGCACATAGATAAGCGAGCCGCATGAATACGAACAAACTCAAAAGCATGTTGTACATTGAAAAGACGCATGCTCAATTTCCTTCACTCCACATAGATCTTTCTGACTCTAAATAGTGCGGCGGGACGTCAGGGGAACAGGTGAGCGTCCAGAAGAGTGATTTCCTGTGGCACCCTAATAATGTCACGGGGATTGTGGCGTACAGCGCTCCTGCTGCAAACGGCTCGGGATATATGGCATTCCTGCAGTCAGAACAGAACTCCTCCTGACAGGAGTACAAATGTATCTTTTGCTTTACGATATCCCCAAAAATCAGTTCAAAATGCCTTAAGAACAGCACGTGTAGAGCTGCTGCACGCCTGTGCTTTCTCTCTCTTTATAGCATAAATTGCTGTCTTTCTCCTGAGAACATACTTTCTCAATAAAGAGCAATCTCAAGCACTCCCCCAAAAGGTTGAGCAATAACTTTACATCGACTGACCTTTTAACCCGCAGTCACTCAAAGCAAGCCTCAAGATGGTTTGATAAGGCTATTTTGAGTCTTTAATTTATTCCGACTAGGCCGATATATTGATTGAAATTAGGGCTGTCAGTTAAACACGTTATTAATGGCGTTAACGCAAACCTATTTTAACGGCGTCAATTTTTTTTATCACGCGATTAACAGTCTTTTTGGCCTAGCAAAGTTTGTTTTTATGCTTTTTCAACAGGATGCGGCGCTATGAAATTCATTCATTTCAATGCGCCATGCGAGAACGTTTAGTTGCTTCGTCGAGCAAAGCGCAAGCGGATTTAGGTAGACCGGAAACAAAACAGGCACGCCGCACACAATCATTTGGGCTTGCGAGACGGCCAAATAGTTGGTTAACGTCACGTTTTGAGTGGATGACGAGCGCGAGACGCCGAAATGGATGCTAATAAGATTCTGAATGGAAACTTTACTTTACTAAAAGTTGCCAAATCGTTCAATGGGCTATATGCACGCATAAATTCCGCATTTGACGCAAGGATGCTCGTTCATTTCCGGTTGTGGAGATTAAAGCGGAGGAAAACCGAGGAAAACGGGATTATGGCAGAGTCTTCAAAATTTACTGTCCTCCAGTCTTTGAAACGAAACGTACATACGTTTAGATGTAATTTTATATATAGTTATATTTATTTAATATAATTTTAAAAAGAAGCATAAACACAACGAGGGGTGTCTGTTTTATCTGTTTTTGTGACTAACGTTTCTTTAGTATAACCATATAAAATTCAATATAAACTCTCGGTATTGCATTGGACTCTACGATCGGCGGAAGTTATCGAGCATCCCTAATGCTTCACCGGAAATACCGCCGTGCATAGACCCCATTGACAAGACCAACGTGCGTTTTGTCATTGTGAACTGAGCTATCATCATCACAGCACGTCCAGTCTGAAATACCACTTGATTGACAAGCACACACACACACACACACAGCTGATGCAAATTCTCCACCCCCTCATTAATATCAAGACTTCATCAGTATTTCTTTCACCCTTTTATTGAGGGACTGTGTTACATTTAGGGCTGGGCGATATATCGAGTATGTACGATGTATCGTTATATTTTTTGAAACGATATGGAATGAGGCAATACTATGGAGCGAAGTATGTGCCTAAACCTCACACACAAACAAAACGTGTTTTACTCACACCCAATGATTCACAAACAAACTCAGTGTGGTTTGTAAATACAAAACATCACTCACAAACTAATGCATATTGTTCTGCAAATAAAAAACGTACCTATCAAACAAATACAGTATGTTTTACATATAGAAACGTATTTCTTCAATGACCAAAATATCCTGCAAGTACAAACTAAAATCTTTGAAAGTACAAAACAAAATTCTACACGTACAAAACAAAATTCTACAAGTACAAAGCAAAATTCTACAAGTACAAAGCAAAATTCTACAAGTACAAAACAAAATTCTACAACTACAAAACAGAATTCTACAAGTACGAAAAACTGTCACGTGACTTTTGGCACTATTTTTCTGCGTCCAGGCAGAATCAGATTTTCTCACAAATACAGTGGAACAACGTCCTCTTCTAGAACAGTAGATGGCGCTAAGATAAGGGATCAATTTGCTCGCCTTTGCCCATGGGAAAATGAGCGGTGAACAGGTGTGTTTCTGTCCAACTTTATCTATAATTAACCTTATTGAGGTTTTGGAAAATGTTTATTATATAGACAGAAATCCACATTAGCACTTAGTAGTAAAGTACTCCACTCTAGGATACGGGAATCTATAAACTGAAAGCTGCCATCATGTTGCTTTTACTTTTTGTAAAAATGTTTCATTTACTGAATGACTCTATTTCTTTCGTTCTCCGTAAATTAATGAGAACATTTCATTTAATTGAAAGGGTCCCACTTATTCATTAATTTTGTTGGAATTCAGTCAGCGTAACTGTTAATGTAATAAAATAATGAATGAACAAATCAAACAATATACAGTTGTTTCTTCCCTGTGATGTATTGTCCAAATTATTATTTTGGACAGACAAATGAAACCCTCCTTTCAATTAAATTAAATGTTTTCATTATTAAGAACGAAACGAAAGTAATAGATTCGTTCAGTGTAGGCTATACATAATCACTACTTTAGTCATTTCACACGCGTCTTGTAGGCTAGATTATTAATCCTGGCGCGTTCACGGCGAAGATCGCGAGTCAGCATTGTCAACTTCATGTTTTCAGCCGACACACTGACAAAGATACACTTGTTTATTAATAAACAATTAAAATATCTTCTTGCTATATTTTACATAGCCTATTCATAATCTTTTGCCGGTTCTTTGTGACAGCTTTAAGGTGCTTTATTGGCAGTGCCACCCTACATGTTACACGCGTCACCACCGCATCACCGCACCCACCAGAATAGGCCAGTTTAGTAAACAGAATTAGATGGCCACAATTCTTACACTTCTAAAAGGCAATTCAATGCGGATGTAATCCCTCAGATTGAGTAGCTAATGTAATGGAATACGTTACAAATGACATTTTGGGGCATTTATTCTGTAACGAAATACGTTTTCCCAACACTGCCTACTACAGCTGAGGAAAGTGAGCGGTGAACGGTGTGTTTCTGTATTACTTTATATAATTAACCTTATTGAGGTTTTCTTTTGCAAAATGTTAATTATTTCTTGACAAAAATCCATATTACCGCTATTAGCACTTCACTCTCTCTAGGGGAATCTAGGCTGAAATCTATGTCATATGTTGCTTTAAAAAATAATATTAGGCTAATAATCTACATAAGACGCGTGTGAAATGACTAAATTAGTGATTATGTTCACTGAACGAATCTATTACTTTCGTTCTCCATACATTAATGAGACCATTTAATTTAATTGAAAGGAGGGTTTCATTTGTCTGTCCAAAATAATAATTTGGACAATACATCACAAGGAAGAAACAACTGTAGGCCTATATTGTTTTGTTCATTCATTATTTTATTACATTAACAGTTACGCTGACTGAATTCCAACTAAATTAATGAATAAGTGGGACCCTTTCAATTAAATGAAATTAATTCTCATTAATTTACGGAGAACGAAAGAAATAGAGTCATTCAGTAAATGAAACATTTTTACAAAAAGTAAAAGCAACATGATGGCAGCTTTCAGCTTATAGATTCCCGTATCCTAGAGTGGAGTACGTTACTACTAAGTGCTAATGTGGATTTATGTCTATATAATAAACATTTTCCAAAACCTCAATAAGGTTAATTATAGATAAAGTTGGACAGAAACACACCTGTTCACCGCTCATTTTCCCATGGGCAAAGGCGAGCAAATTGATCCCTTATCTTAGCGCCATCTACTGTTCTAGAAGAGGAAGTTGTTCCACTGTATTTGTGAGAAAATCTGATTCTGCCTGGACGCGGAAAAATAGTGCCAAAAGTCACGTGACAGTTTTTCGTACTTGTAGAATTCTGTTTTGTAGTTGTAGAATTCTGTTTTGTACTTGTAGAATTTTGTTTTGTACTTGTAGAATTTTGCTTTGTACTTGTAGAATTTTGCTTTGTACTTGTAGAATTTTGTTTTGTACTTTCAAAGATTTTAGTTTGTACTTGCAGGATATTTTGGTCATTGAAGAAATACGTTTCTATGTATATGTAAAACATACTGTATTTGTTTGATAGGTACGTTTTTTATTTGCAGACAATATGCATTAGTTTGTGAGTGATGTTTTGTATTTACAAACCACACTGAGTTTGTTTGTGAATCATTGGGTGTGAGTAAAACACGTTTTGTTTGTGTGTGAGGTTTAGGCACATACTTCGCTCCATACAATACCGTTTATATCGATACAGTAGTTTGATATGAGCACATCTGAAAAAATAGCGGAGGTTGCAGTGTGAGCTGCTGCAGTGAAAGTATAGGCTACGTAGTACAATTTGTCCTAAACATGACACAAGCTTATATTAATTGCGTCAAAATCACTTTGATATAGTTAACAAGTTTAAGGCAGCTTGCCGCCCTGTCAAATGCTCTGACAGACACTGTTGCTGACTGACAGATATACTTGCGCTGTTTAATGCGTTTGAGATGTGCTTTCCTCAGTGCTCAACTTACATTTCACAGGTATATTCTCCATCTGTAAATGTTAGAAAGTAAAGCAAATATGTCCATTTCACAACAAATATGTCCATGTCAGAAGAGGACGAGCTTCTGCAAGTGAATCTCCGCTAAAATTCATGCTTCCTTGAACGAGCGCCGGCGCGCGCATGCGCGTGAATAGTACTACGTAGTACGCAATAATTATGACTAAAATAAACATATTGCTAAAATATTTGTTGTTGGAGAAAATAAATGTGCCATATGTGGAATTTTAAACCTACAAGTATATATTTTTAATGAAAGTGAAAGTGCTTATAATGGGGTAATCAAATGCAGGCTAATATAATTAGTTTGTGCTTTTGTTTTTGTTTTTATTTTCATTTTGAGTTTAGCTTTTAGTCAATATAAAAACAAAAGCTTTTTGCACATAATATATTGCATAGCCTATATTATATTTGTTTCCATATCCTTCAATATCAACATTGTTTGTAGGATATCATTGGGCCGAATGTGAATATATATATATATATATATATATATATATATATATATATATATATTTTTTTTTTTTTTAAATATAAAGATTTTCTTTATCTAAATAGAAAACGTAGAAAGTACCGAGATATATATCGTATATCGCCATTTGACCAAAAAATATCGAGATATGATTTTTTGGCCATATCGCCCAGCCCTAGTTACATTGAGAGATTATTTGCTCCAAGTGAGAATGTTAGTGTGAAATTGAACACAGTATATGGCAAAGTTGTTTTCAATAAAAAAAATATTTTCACAAAGCAAGCCGATCCACTTTCCATGTTGATAAGAGCATTAAAATGAGAGAAAATTAGACAAAAAGAAGTCAAAAGACATTTAGAATAGATAAAAATGTGATTAATTGCGAGTTAACTATACGACATTAATGCGATTAAATATTTTAATCGCTTAACAGCACTAATTAAAATATTTAGTTGGATATTTCACATAAAATGTATTTTATTAAATTAAACGCATTCAATTTGCTTCTATGAAAAGAAAACAAAATGATTCAAATTAAATAATTTTGATTAACTATTCGCTTTGGTAATTTAAAAAAAAAAAAAAAAAAAAAAAAAAATCAGCAGTGTTAAACAATCACATCCATTAACATTTTATATTTTATCTCATGAGTTGAAAGTGAAATATTGACTCTTAAACTTAAAAATGCCTTTGATATTAATAAATTATAATATGGCTTGATGGAAGACAGGCATCTGCTCAGTGTCGTTTATTTAAGATTTGGAAAATGCTATTATCTCACTACATGCGATATTAAGAAAGTTTTGTTTGCGTATCACAGAAAGCACAACATTGTAGCTTTCAGCAGAATCCCGCATCGCTCTTATCGGCAGTAAAAACATTATTCTGTAATGCACATAAATCCGTCACACAGAAAACAGATAAATGCTGCGATATTGCTTTGGCTAATTTATTTACTGAGATGCTTTCAGAGAAAAGAAAAAAGCAATGAACCAGCGAAACATTGTCTTTTTTTTCTGTGAGTGCAATAACTAGATTAGATGATAGATGTGAGTCTGGGGATGACTGCTGCATCCAGTCAATTACAGAGCGAGTCCTCTTCAAACACGGTGTCGGATGACAATTTCATTAGCTAAGATTAGAGGAGGATGTGGGAAATTACAGAACATTATTGCACTTTACTGCCTGAAAGATCCACCTTGTCATAGACAGCCTGACAAGACCTGACAGATGTATTAAGATGTGTGAGACTCGGGCAGAATCTTAAAGACTTCGGCTCAGCTGGGTGCTTGGAAGGCCCTGTGCGTGAAGCAAGAGCGTTTTTGAGTATGTACTACTTTCGCACACAATGGCTATGAGTTATTCACAATTTGATAGTCTGCATGAAAAATCAGAGCATGTGAAAAACAGTCGCACCAAAGCCTGAGGGCACGAATATCATGCAGCATGTGTCATTTTTTTTATTTTGATCTACAGTTTTTCCAAAAGCTCTTAAATGGCTGCTGAAAGTTTAATGGAGGTGATAACCAGCTCTGGCTCAGAATCATCTCACGGGCTGATTTGTGGGCACTGCCTCTTGGGCAGGAATACCTAATGTACAGCGGCAGCCATTTCTGTGCACAAGCAGCAAGTTTAATGAGGAAAATAAAAGCAGATCAGCAGCAGATGCTCTTGGTCAAAAGCCTGAAAACCACAGCTCGTTTTCCTTTCCTCCTCCGAAATGTATGCTTGGCGTGGCTGTCAGCAGCCTTGAGATGCCGAAACAGGATTTGTAGAGCACTTAAGGCTTCATTTAGGGAGTCTCTGGCAGGACAGAACTGTGGCCACACTGGCCCTCAGGAGGAAGAATGCACAAGGAAAACAAACTTTAGTGATTGTTTGGCTCAAACATCTCGATGGCTCAGAAAAGATAATGAAGAGCTTGTTATTAGGGCTTTTCACCCCAAAATACGTCATGATTTTGTCATTATTTACTCACTCATGTCGTTCCAAAACCGCTAGACTTTTGTTCATCTTCGGAACACAGATATTAAAGATATTTTTTAACGTAATCTGAGCGATTTCTGTTCCTCCATTGACAGCTACGCAACAACCACTTTGATGCTTCAAAAAGTTCATAAAGAGATCGTGAAATGGTCCTTATCAATTAGAGCCAGACCGATATATCGGCCGGCCGATATTAGGCATTTTCCAAAATATCGGTATCGGCAGTTATAATGGCCGATAAATGAATATTTCAAAAATAAAATAAAAACGGACGAACCACGCTTCAATCATCTCTCCTTGGCCTGTTATATTGAAAATATATGTTTTACAATTTGCATGCAGTATGACGTTATCTATTACTAAATTATGGCTCATCATAGACTAGCTAGCCACAAAGCTAGCTAATGCCACTATCAGCAGTGGAAGACCGATAACGTTAACATTAATGAGCTTGGAAACCACAATGAACTTTGTCTGCCTAAATAAAGTAATGATTACTGTATTTATAACTAGCATATCTCTAGTTACAGTCCCTGCATTGTAAAATGTAAGTTAGACTTGCGAGGAGTGAACATTTAGACAGAGAAAAAGTGTCAAACGTATCTTGTGCATAAAAGTTAACTTTTCTTTTACATGTGTGAAATCCAACAACGCCAAGTGTGCGTTGCGGACTATCGTTCTGTAATGGATTTAGAATCGCTAAATAGTAGGTTTTAGGAGGCAGGCAGCAACTGATGATTGAAAATGGTTTGATGTAGCTTGATGGACAGAATTTAAAAAGTGCAGGTAAAGGGATAAGCAAGCTGATATTGTAATTATAAGGTAGCTTATACGGCAATGTTGGGACTAATAATTATTTTATTTATCAGAACTTTAATACATTTTGATGTTCTTCTGTTGTGTTGTGACAATAAAAGAAACAATTTTCTTTTTAAAATGCTTCATCATATTATTTTAGTTAAAACTCATAAATAACTACAAATAACTATGTTAGGGAAATCTGTTAATGTTTTGTTGCACGTTTCTAAAAATAAATAAATAAATAAATAAATAAATAAATAAATATCGGCCGATATATCGAATATTGGATTTTAAAATTAAAATAAAACTGATAAAACTAAATTAAAATAAAACTGTTTGAAATGAAACCTTTTGTTGTCAATAGAAGCTACCTGAATTGATTTTTAAAATATTTATATTACTTTTTTTGACAGAAAGTGTACATTATTCAAATTTAAACATTTGGAATATTGCAATATAGGCTATAGATCGATATTAGGCATGGTAAATAAATATGGTACTTGCGGTAAATCAAGAAAACGAGATTTAAACAAAAAAAAAAAAAACACTGTGTAAAGCTATATAGCAATAACTCGTTTTCTGTCGATGAATGTATCCAAACATTTGCTCACCGGTCTAATAAAACACATAATATATTAAAGCATATTTTGTCTATTCATGGTTTCTACAGTATAAAACCAGAAATGATGCACGGACACGATCCGTGTTAAAATGGCTTATTTGTATCGGTATCGGCCTTCAAAATCCGTTATCGGTCGGGCTCTAATATCAATTGAGATGTTTGGTAAAAAATAAATTAAGACAAAACTGCTTTGATGAACTGATTACATTTAGGTTTTTATTCACAAACAGACACTGATCAGCAAACATATACAGAAGCTCAACCAAACCTGATTGACGCACAAAAACAAATCTCTTACGGAAGCTCAAACGTGCTGCGTAACACAAGAATGAACCTCATTGGTTCTTGCTGAAGCTCAAATGTGCTTTCGTTTTTCATAACTGGTGTGTGCGTTGATGAATGTTTATATGTGAATAAAAGCCTAAATTAAATCCGTTGCATGGTTGTCAATAGAGAGACACAAATCGCTGAGATTTCATTAAAATAAATATCTTCTATTTGTGTACCAAAGATGAACAAACGTCTAACAGGTTTGGAACAAAATTAGGGTAATGATGACGATTTTCATTTTTGGGTGAACCAACCCTTGAAAGATGAGCCTTCTACCAATGTCTCATTTTCATGCAAGGCATTGACCGTTTCAGTGCACAAGAATAGTCTGATATTAATCAAAATATCAAAAAGAGTACAAGAGTATCAAATATCAAAAAGAGTACAAAAGCTACAGGATAATTCAATTCCAGTACAAATCTCCAGTCAATAATCTTGAATTTCTTTTAAAAAATAGAAGTTTAAACCAATTCTTGGAAGAAAATTGAACAGCGGAGCCTTTCCAGTAACATACAATATCAAATTTGGACCAGTCACATCTAACTGATAACCCGAGCATTAGTTTCAGTGCGGATACCGATTCAAGCATTGGATGAGTGCTTCTCTAGACAAAAATAGTGTAGGGAAAACCATTGCCCTTGAAAACGAAATGTGATGGAATGTTTGTATCCCACAGTCCTTCAAACCACAAGACCATTTGTTCACTTGCATCACGGGGGGCGGACAACAACGACTCCATTAAGCGTCCAGTTTCCCTTTATAATAACCAAACACCAGCATCCCTCTCAGTGAAGAAAGACGAGAAGATCAAAGAACTCATTCAAGCGCGATTCGGATTCTGTTTAGTGTTTCTCAAGCCTGCAGAGGGCTAGAAAACAGCATCCATATATCCTGCACTCCCAACAAGGCGCCCCTGCAGCGAAACAGATCAGGTGCTGAAAGAGGGACGTCTCCAGATAGACCATTGCTCTCTGTGACCGGCCGAGGAGATCCTCTCAAACGCATGCTAATCACTGCCAGTTGTTCCTCCGTACATCCAGAGCTACACAATCACGCACTTCACTTTTGGCTTCGGATCAATCGCATCGCAAATAGGCCGAAAGTTGGCCGTCTCCGAGAGAAGAATCATTGCTCAATCTTTCTGATTGCTCCTCAGAGTGTTTGTGTGGAGCAACATTCATCTGCAGTGTACACGTTAACTTTATCACTTACTTGAGGAAATCTTCCAAGATGGCACAAAGAACGAGTGTTCGGGGCCGAGCCAGTAGACGAATTCTCTTTTACACAGTTCAATTATTTTTTTCATGAACAACACCAGATCCATTTCAGACCAAAAAACGTGCAAAAGCACCTCCTGTCAAATCAGCGTCAGCACATCGGAGCACTTGAACATGGCATGACCTCTGAATGGACATTACAAAATGATTTCAGAGATAACAGACCAACATTTTTAAGTGACACTTCCACACATCAAACAGCGGACAGCATCTATTTTCCTTTCCAATGGGCCACTTTAAGCTCCTATCGCTAATGGCAGTGGGAGAGATGAATCACTTAGAAAAGGAGACACACTCTCAGACCCTCCCTATACATCATTATACAGAGAACTTCACCTGGATATGGCCAGGGTCACCCTGGAGGTTCTCCATTAAACTTTACGGTTCATTGATTCGGAGAGCCGGCATATGGTTCCCATCAGGCACCACTGCCTTTATCAAGAACACACTCCGGTCCAAACTGTCAGCTGGATCCGCCCAAAAAATTTTGACTGACAAATTTATACAAGTGTTGAGATTTTCCTCCCTTTCACCCACTCTTTCTTTCTTCCGTTCTTTTTTTTCACATTGCTCAATACACTCGCATCAAAAAAAGAAAGTGGTGATTGGACTGTGTGTGTGTGTGTGTGTGTGTGTGTGTGTGCCTACAAGTGTGTGTTGTTGAACAATTTTGATGCCTGGTAAATTTGAGACTTGACCAAGATGCATAATGCTGTAAAATTATAAATTAAAAAAAAAAAAAAAAAAAAAAAAAAAAAAAAATCATAAAAATGCTGAGGTATGAATAACATTTTGAAAGCCTGATATTTTATGAAGAAGGAGAACTCTGGCGCAAAATGAACCATTGGTCTAACAAAATATTGGTACCTAGTCAACCGTTCTCTGAGATTTGTTTTCATGATAATCGAATGTAAAGTGTTTTATCTCTATAAACTGTTTAGCTTATAACGCTAGTACTGGGGGCATTGACTAAGTAAAAAGAAATCGCTAGTTAATACCACTAACAAGGCTCAAAATAGCCCCACACTAACACAGTAACATAATGAGGGTCCCTACATGGAAAACGAAGCATTGAGAACTTTGTAAGTGTACGGACCGTTTAATAAGAACACACTTTATAGCTTGTTTTCACGAGACGTCATGCCACTGCGTTGCCATGGTGCGAAATGCAGATGGAGGGCAGGAAGTGATTTTCTATATTAGGAAGCACTATAACACACTCAAAATGCCTATCTTTTGAGTTGTTTATGGTTGCTCAAATCGATCAAAACACGAGGAGTTTTTATCGTGTGCCAAAAGTTGTTGTTCATAAGGGGGGAAAATACAAGAAATTGACAGAAAAACACCAGGAAAAATGCCTTGCAAACATACGCATGCGGTCAGGAGAAGCCAAATGGGAAAATGCCTGTGTATGTGTGTGCAGTGATCACTTCGTCAAATGTGAGTTAATACATTATTTATGTGGCTGATTATTACATTATTCGGGTGTTTAAATACACTAATCTGGCTGTTTGTGTAACGTACCAGTTTCCGAATTTTGTAAAGTCAAAGTATGTCTGTAAGACGAGTTAGTTGCTGATATCTACAGCCTCGATGGCAGGCAAATCTCTCAATTCAGTTGAAAATCGGTCCTCTTCATAACGTAAGTATCACGTCCAACATATGTTTCGATTTTCTGTTGATATACTTCTCTTGTAATAGCGTCTAAAGTAGTACAGTACGGATTTTTACCATCTCGTCCATTGCGCTCTTCACTCCTTGCCCTCCATCTCCGTTCCGCACGTCAACACAATCACATGACTGCAAACCACCTATTAAGACAGTCCACTTCGTGTACAGGAGCCATCTTGAAAAACAGTCACGACAAGTCAAACCACGAACGACGTGCCAAGTGAGCTTAACTGTATGAAGTCCAGTGAACTTCTGAACTGTTTGAACGACGTACGGGGATCGACTTATCGAGACTATTTTCTAAGATGGCTCCTGTCTGTATACTATATATATATATATATATATATATATTAAAGCAAAACCAAGTAACTTGTCCTCTGCGGTCGCCCTACAGGTTGGAAGCAGAATTGTTCATTACCGCTGTTGTAAATAATTTAGCTTACTGTTGCACACACGCTCGCTATTTATCCACGCCTTTAACATCATTTTTATTAATATCTTTCACATCTACCGCAGTCAGATTGACCGTCGTCACTCTTAATAACACCACTCACATGGCTGTGCACTCGTAATGACAAATCAAGGATGTTAAGAGGCTAAAAGCAGGTTTAGAACTTGACCCATTGAAGTCAAGTGCGAATTTTAAAAAGACGATAACATGGTGTAGTCAACAACGATTTTTGTCGTTTTTGTCTGAATTGACAGCACTCCGAATGTACAAAAAATGAGCTCAAAGTTAAAATTGATCGGAGTTCTCCTTTAAGGAAAAAAAAATCCACTGTCCCTTTAAATACACAATAAATACAACAAGTATGTACTTTCATGTATTTATAGAAAAGGACCATATTGTTCTTGTGACAACACTTGATATCATAACCTGAGAAGTTCACAGGTCAAATTACAGACACATGGCGAGCTTTCTTTGCCGACACTATCTTGCTTTCTTTGTGCTGAGGTAACCCAAGTAAGACGATTTAACGACAAAAAAGCCTGGACTGAAGTGTCCCTTTAATCACCAAAGACATTTTAATGACAGTCTTACGTAGAGTGACCACCACAGGCCAGAGTAAAGTACGAGGCTGCGCTCGACGACCTGACATCTATAGGACCCATTGCTACAACTGAGAGTACAGTTTTTATTACAGAGAAGAGGAATTACAAAAGGAAAGCGAAAAAAAAAATAATAATAACAAAAATGTTTCCGCCACAGGCAACAACGCCAGAACTCCCAGAAGTTCTTGATGCAAGTTCATTTCTCATGCCTAAAAAAAACCCTAAAGATAAGATGGTCAACCCTGGAGTCCTGAATAAAATGTACAAAAGGACAAATTATCCTCATGTTTGCCAACACATTCGACCAGGAATGCTTTTTGACGCTCGTTTTTGAGACTTATTAGACTTGTAGCTACTCTTCCATTTCTGTTAACCATTTTTCAGCATCAACCACAGATCTTGTTTCCCCTTGTGAGTCGGTTGCATCTGGTTCTTTCACAGTTTGTCACTATAGCGTCGGACACGGAAGACAGAGAGGACCAGGTGCTTTTAACAAGACCCTTTACGCTCTCTCGGCCCTTTATTGGGTTAACATTGAAACACTATAGAAACTCAATCTTGGTATCAAAAGCAGATGCGTTGCATGATGTAGAATCTTACATAAAGTCCAATTGATTATCGCTGGTGTCTTTCAGGATAAAACAAAGTTGCATTTGTTCCAGTGCCACACAAAAAAAATTGTCGACTTTAAGCAGCCCGCTTGGATTGACGCTGACCTTTAAAAACTCCTGTGACGTGAAACCGGCACAAGATTTACGGGTGTTTTCAGCTTGTTACAGGAGATTTATATTTACAATAAAAAAGAACAACAATCTGCAGAAGCCATTAGCGAGGGAGCAGGGGAAGAGTGCTAAGCTAAGCAAGCAAGCAGAGAGGGCAGTCTGTATTCTTGTTTTCCCATCACTGATAACCAGCATTCATTAAATCTTTAGTAATTTGGACAGAAAGTAAACACTCATAAATAACTTAAGACAAACATTACCTCATGTTCTTTTTCTATCTTGTGCATATATTTCAGAATAACCGAAATATGTGGTCATCAACTGACCGCTGTTGAGAAAAAAAAAGAAAAAAAAGATCTGGTCGGTCGCCATGGAGTCTCGGAACCGTTCTCAGAGATGATGTCGTCATCACCTGATTAAGATGGATGTCACCGAGCGGCGAGGAAACGGAGAGGCCAAGTGGAGATAGAGAGAGAGAGAGGAAACCAGAGAAGCGTTTGGCTCTGGAATGTGAAGCAGCACGTCTTCATTCCCTGCATTGGACGTGAAAGATCTTCTTCCATTCTCCACGCTCTCGGGCCTGCTGACCCTGGAGGTTGGTCCTCAAGGGCTGGCCCCTCGCCACGGTCACTGGCTGCGGAGCTCCTAAGCAGGCTTGACCGTGGGTAGTCACACACAAGTGCGGTCAAGCCCTGGGCAGCAGGATTTGGGACGTGACAGCATAATCAATTTCCATGATTCATGGCGACCCAGCGGAGGAGACACAGAGTAAGATGCTGACAGTGTTGTCTGGGTTAGAGTTCTGATGCGGTGTGACGGAGGTCTCTGCTTCTGTCTGCTGCAGAAACTCTTCACAAAGCCACAACAACTCGAGAAATACTGACAACACGATTACAGTAAAACTGACTGCGATTTTGAAACAGCATAGGCCGCAAGAATCTATGTGTTACAAGAATTTTACAAGGGTTGAGGGGTGTTTGTTTTTATGCAACAATGTGCCTAAACACTAAATAGTGGCCATAGTGTTACAGTGTGATAAAAGCAACTTTTTCAAACTTTATATTAATATGTTATACAAAGTATATAATTTAGGGCTGTGCAAAGATTAATTGTGATTAATCGCATCCAAAATAAAAGTTTGTGTTTACATAATATATGTGTGTGCTGTGTATTATTATTTTGTATAAACAAATACATGTGCATGCATGTGTTTATTTAAGAATTAGTTGCATGTAAATACTGTATGTATATATATATATATATATATATATATATATATATATATATACATATAATCTATATTAAATATAAATATTTTATATATGAACACATTTTTTCTTAAATATATACATGCATGTGTGTGTATTTACAGTATATTTACAAAATAATTATACACAGCACACACAAATATATTTTGTAAACACAAACTTTTATTTTGGTTGCGATTAATTGCAAATAATCTTTGTACAGCCCTAATATATATATTTAATTAGCCTATATAATAGTTTTAATTTATATACAGAAAATTCCCAGATTCTGAATGAATGTTATGAGAAATATAATCATTTTAAAAAACTGTTTTTTTAAATTTTTTTAAATTGTTCATGCTACAATGTTGTTTTAATTAATTTTTATTTTAGTTCTATTTTAAAATTGTTACACTATTTTATTAATTGTCCATATTGCAATCTATTTATTCAAGAAGGCTACTGAGTAATGCAATTAACTACATACTGTAATATAGGGTTAGAGTTAAAAAGTAGGGGTTGTTTTTAAGGTTAGTTTCATGTAATTATGCATAATTTATAGCTATTGCTACAGTAACTACATGTAACATGTGTAACAAGAACACTGTAAAATAAAGTGTAACCTCCAACTGATCACATGTATAACAGGTCAACAGCTTAAAACTTAAAACAGAGTATGAAATTATTTGTATACAAGTAAATTCTACCTTATTTTGAACTGAAAAGTAAATGCTTTATTCAGGATATGAAAAACTAAATTTTTAAAAATCACTCCCCATTATTTAAAAAAAAGGCCATTCATCAATATCCTGTGATAAACGGTAACATGAGAGTACTCACTCTCTAAGGGTCAGAGGTCACAGTAAGATTCACTCTCCTTCTTAGAAAACGATGGTTATTACCACTCAGAAACACTAGAGGTTGACATCTACCCCACTCTCGTTACACATCCATCCGCTCGCCGATGTTACAAGCACTTCTGTGACGTGGATGCATCTGTTGACAGGTTGTGGTGTACATTATAGTGCATACCAGCTTGTCAACAAACAGTACAGCGCAACTTGTCGTTTAACATTAAATAGCTAAGAACCAGTCTAACAAAAATGCAACTGCACAGGATGATCACATTTTGCAAACCATTGTCACCATCTTCATGCCAAATTACATATATTCTGTAGTACTTACAAACAGCCTACAAACACAATCACACACACCCAGTGCGTCTAATTATCTGGAACTGTTATGAAACCAGTTTGTAACAGGCAACAGGTGAATTTCACTGGCATTTCCTGAGAGCATGAGCCAACTTCTCTGGACAAATATAGACCCCTGAAAGACTCTATGTGGCAGTTGAATAGTTTAAGTTCTAATAATGACTCTCCTTTAAAGGGTAGTTCACCCAAAAATTTAAGATATTAAGATCGCTCCTGCATACAGTCCATAGGCTTCTTGAGGTACTGGCTCTTGCTGTCCCCAAAAAGTCATTAAAGACATCGTTAAAATAGTCCAAGTGACTACAGGGGCTCAATCTTAAGTTTATCAAACGACGAGAACACTTTTGTGCACGAAAAAACAACAAAAATAACGACTTTATTTCAACTATTCGTTTATTTCTCCCTCTGCGCGAGTCAGGTTACTAGTTTAATAGCGTAAGCTTCTGTTATTGTACGTCACACGCATCACACACACATGACCAGCGTCGGCCAATAGTGAGCCTACGTGTGACGTAGCTCTACGCAATCACACTACGTTAACTGACTACAGGCCCATGGAGAAGGAAGTGAATAGTTGAAATAAAGTCGTTATTTTTGTTGTTTTTTTGCACACAAAAGTGTTCTCGTCGTTTGATAAACTTAAGATTGAGCCCCTGTAGTCACTTGGACTATTTTAACGATGTCTTTAATGACTTTTCGGGGACAGCAAGAGCCAGTCCCTCAAGAAGCCTATGGACTGTATGCAGGAGCGATCATAATATCTTAAATATCTTAATTTGTGTTCCGAAGATGAACGAAGGTCTTACGGGGTTGGAACAACATGAGGGTGAGTAAATACTGACAGAATTTTCATTTTTGGGTGAACTAACCCTTTAAATATGAATGCCATAAACTTCTATATCTCATTGTCCGTTGTTGCCAACTATTACCCAACCAAATGCTCCACTCTTCTCCACAATGGCAACCCACTGTAATTTAAACGGTTCAATAATTGCGATGTAATTGAACATTGAAAACAATTAAGCACTACCAAGTCTACCCCTTTTCTAATTTTCTTAAAAACACATAAAATAACACTTAATTTTAACATGTATTCTTTCTTAATTCAACCATATGCAAAGCATGCTGGGAACTAACAAGCACCGCCCAGTTTCAGTTAATGCAACACAAATCATTCATGTTATCCAACACAAACGGATTAAGTAAACTTAAATGTTACATATATTTAAGCAGATTGAACGCAATCAAATTAAGTTTGGACTAAATGTATAGCAATTGTGTTGCTTAAGCTCATTTTAATTTAGCAATTTGAACAAGCAGCAAAATTCATTTTATTTTAGTGTACCAGTCGGGGCTAACAACGTCAAGCTAACTAACCAATCCTTCACCTCTTCATTCGGACTACACATTGTATGATTTTGGGACGAAACATTACTAATCGTGGCGATTTCTGTAGTCGTGGCTCCTCCATATTTTCCTCTTTCGCATCCTCATCTTTTTTTCAGTGCACATAAAAGCCACAATCGCCAAAATCGGATTCATCTTGATTTGTTTATGCTAGTGCATGCTCATGAAGTTTTATTCTTCTAACTTGCATCATAGCCTACAATTCAATAGGTTTCATCATCGTACAGTCTACACGTGTACCCAAGTTTATTATATCCATGTCACACGGTGTGATTTGTAATGATCTTAAAAGATTGCCGAAATGTCTTTACAGGCATTAGAGAAGACAGTTTCTACCTTGAGACACAATGATCATTGAGTGCACAATTGTCTTTATTTGCGCAAAAGCAAAAATTACCAAGCAACTGGATTTGATAAATGGAAGCATATACACTCTAAAAATTGCTGGGTTGTTTCAACCCAAATTTGGGTCAAATATGGACAAACCCAAATGTTGGGTTAAAAATGTAACTGAAAAAATTACAGTTGAAAGTGAAAGTTGAAGTTGGGTTAAAATGTGAAATTACATTTTTAACCCAACATTAGGGTTTGTCCATATTTGACCCAAATTTGGGTTCAAACAACCCAGCATTGAATAGGGTGTAAGGCCGTGTGTCCACCAAAGCGTTTTTCCATGCTCCTGGCGTACATTTTCAATGGGAGCGCCACTTTTTTTTTTTAAACGCCATGAGCGCAACGAGGCGCTGAGCGTTTTTTTTTTCACACTTAAAGAGTACTAAACACTTAACCAACTTTTTTTAGTTAATGATGTGTAAGAATGGATCTTTATTAATACCAGTCATTGATTCAAGTAACTTTTTTGACATTTGTTTATAAAGTGTTCCATTTCTATAATATATGGTGTAAAAGCGTCTTAGTGCTGCCCTCTTCAGGTTGAACGGTGGCTACTGCAGTTGAACTTTCCTATTGGATGTTGCGCACTTCGTGACGTACGCAGGTTTCAGCTCACCACGCGAGCTACGCCCTTGGCAATATAAAAACCATCTTGTGTCATCAAAACCACTGTAGGGAGTCAGGAATTGGAATTGTGAGTATTGAAAATGATCACAATAGAGTGTTTTAGCATCTATTTCATCCCCTCTATCTCCGCTGGGGTCAGCGCACTTTTTCAGCATTGTCAAATATTGCCAGTGGGTGGAGTCAGGCTCTGACCAGGGGTTTAGTTACCCTTTAAGCACTGAGCGCCCAGCATTTTTACTGGTTGCCGAGAGTTGAAAAATGTTCAGCTTTGGATAAAACGCAGTGCCCATCACTGTCACTTCTTACCCAGCCGTCCAATCACAGTGGAGGCGGGGCGGGACTAAACCACACCGACCAACTGTCACAACATTCTTTTTGGTCAACGACTAGCAGAGCTAACCGAACAACATGGATGAAACATACATTTTTAGTATGAAACAAATTATCTGCGAAATCAGTTTCAAGTAAACTGTGTTGATATCCTGTATCATAGCAACAAAACGTCTCAACGGAAAAAAATACGCTACACTGACAAAACGCTCTCAAGCTCCCAAAGCACGGCATCTTCAGCAGAGTGCTTTGGTGGACAGTGGACGCACTGTCCACACAGTTAGACTCTCGTAACTCACAGGTCCATCTGCAGAGGTACGGAATATGAAGTTGGAATTGTATTGCTGCACTACAGCCAGATAACAAGAACAGCAAGTCTTTGAACTCGCACTCCCTCTTTCTACATAATCTTTTCTCTCTCTCAGCTTCTGGTTATAAGACAAGCGAAAACATTGTTTTTCAGCCATGTAGTAAATCTCACAGGCGGACACGCTCTTTGATTTCTTTGCCCTCCCCTCTCCCGTTTCCACGCTGAATCAACCTGTACAGCACATGAACATTTTCATGACTAAGCTGGGGATTTTGGGCACAGTTTTACCTTAGTCTAAACAAAGCCAGTAATATTAGTAGTACTAGTCGAAAGGGACTCCCCTCATTTCATTTTGGAGTCTGTGTGGGCCAAATTTTACCGTCCATGCTGTGCTGAAATGATTCGCTGGCCTTTAACCAGAATCTCTCACATTACCATATGCTGAAGCCAGAGCCAGCTGTGTCAGAGGATTCAGGAAAATCATCTCAGTCCCTGAAAAACATTTTTACCATCTCTCATTTCTGAAAACTTGCCACATTGTAATCACTGACCAAGTGACCATTGCAAATTAATGCTTTAGAAAACGAGAAACAGAGCGAGTCCATTCACGTAGAGGGGAAATGCTAAACTGGTCATTTTCCAGAAGTAATACATCACACAGGAGCTTCCAACCAGCACCCTAGGAAGTTGAAAGGTGGAATGATGGTTTTATTTGCATTGTATATGGATTTGATCCAACAAGATGCCAGAATCCTTGACAGTTCAGATTGACTGGAACGTTCCAAACAACACGTCTTACCTTTGGCACCGTATCCAACCCTTATTTGCCCCCCTGAACCACAACCATGAAATACTTAAAAGCAACCTGACAACCCCCATAAAGGAATCAAGGTGCTAAACAGGTGCTAAAGGCACAAGAAAGACAGGCTGGCTTGAAGGGAATACTGGCTGGGGTAAGAGAAAAGAAAAAAGAACAAGAGAGTGGGGTTTTATGGGGTTCACCGGGTGACCTCTGACCTTTTGCTCTCAGCAGGACGGTGTTGTCATAAATTGCTGGTCGTTAAGGGCCCGGACACTTCTTGGCCCTCACTTCAAACGTGCACCAAGGTTGTGCCTGTTAGCTGGAAGTGGCGTGGCAGACAGGCCCGGTTACGGCCCAATCTCCTCTTCGACTCGCGCACATCTGGAGGGCAGCACCTTAGCCGAAAATGAGACTTTGTGTCTCTGGAAGTTTTCACATGACATCTTTATTAACGCTCAAAGCATCCATCCCTGCACCTCTGTCATATTTCTGTTGTCTCGCTCTCAACGTGAGGCTTTAATGCGAAACATTTGCGGCGTCTTCGGAACCGTGCCATCTGCGGACATGTTGCTAAGTAGCTTGCCGATAAAGGTGTGCGTCAGCTTGTTTGCATTAGCAACCAAGACCGGCGAATATCTATCTCGCGCTGATCTGAAAGTTTTATCGTTTCGCTCGAGAACGCAGTTCATCCCGGTCCTCCACCCCTCTTTCAGATAAGGTACATCAGCGGCAATTGCCTTTTCTATTTGCAGGCCTTTGACCCGCTTTAGCCCTGGCAGGGAGACAGAGCTGATTGTGGAAGCTCAACAGGTGCGAAGCCGAATCGCAGAGCCAGAGAAGATACATAAATTACCACAGCGGCTCAATCACACTCTTCTGTGGCTCTGTTAATCTGCCAAAGGCTTTGAAGGCTGAAACAAGAGTTATGAACAGCACAGCCTGTAAAGACAAAGGGGAAAAAAACATGCATAGACAACTAAGTGCACAGGCACGTAAAAAAACATAATCTGGAGCTCTTTTGGATTTTATGGTAAAAACAAAACTATATTATGAATCCATGATTTACAACAATACACATGACTTTGATGGTATCACTACTCAACCACAAAAGCTATTCATATGACAGAATGAGAGAAACATGGATATGCATTTCTTCTCTTCCAAATAAAGTCGTTATTTTTTTTTTTTTTTTTGAGGCGCACAAAAAGTATTGTCATCACTTCATAAAATTAAGATTGAACCACTGTAGTCCCGTGGACTATTTTAACAATGTTTCCTATCACTCTTAGAAGAAAAGATTCTATATAGAACCTTAAAAGGTTCTATCAGCACTACGTATTTGGAACCCCACTCTTAAAAAAAGGTTCCTCTATAGACCAATAGAACCTTTTACCAAAAAAAATGGTTCTATATAGAACCATTTTGGAGTTCCATATATGAAGCGGGGGATGGAACCATTTCTGGTTCTAAATAGAACCATTTCTTCTAAGAGTATGCCTTTCTGTGCCTTCAAAGTGTTCATTAAATGTTACGTAAATGCATTTAGGCAAAGAAACAATGGTGATTTTTAATTTTTTTTTTTTCATAACTTCAAGTTGAAAACCATGGGTGTTTCCAACCCGATCTTATGGCAATTCGTACGAATTTTACAACCTCACTAGTACGAATTAGAAGATTTTGCTAAACCGTACATATTTTACGAGTTGCTCAATTTGTATGAATTCGTACGAATGACCTACCCCTGACCCCGCCTCTAAACCTACCCATCACGTGGGTTTAGACTGATCGTACGAATTGGTCGTGAGATGGCATTGATGTTTCCAATTTGGAGAGTACTGTAGATTCTTGAAATTAATGAAAGACCGATACCGTAGATAGATCAGTAAATAGATAGAATGGGAACCGATGGGAAAAAAAAATACTATAGAATGAATGATAAGTACTCAACATACAGAATGATAGAACAATCAACAGATAAAATTCTATGAATAAAAAATAAAAAATAACAATTAATTGCACAGTGAATGAACGATAACAAATCAAACACAAAACAATACTGTAAAATGAACAAAATACAGAAAGAACTGATAGAACCAATGAAAGCTATTAAATAAATAGAATGAACAATTGTTCTATTAAACAAGACAGAACGGATGGCAGTTAAAATGAATGAAAAAAGAACAAACATAACACTAACAGACAGAATAAAAGAAAAAATGACAGAACAAGTTAGAAAAAATGGAGGTTTAGAAAACAAACAATATCATACAGATCAATTGCTTGTATTTTTAATTTGTAGGTCAATTTGGATAGAGGTGTCTGCTTAAATGATTAAATGGAAATGTGCTATAATTAGGATGAGCAATATAGAATGACAGATAGAGAGAACGATAGAGATATCAGAGGAAGACAGGAAGCTCTGAGATCTGAGGCAAAGGAACCAGTGACAGTGCAAGATAAAGAGCAGCTTCAGGAACAAGGAAAGGTCTGGAAGACGCGGATCCCAAACAAAACAGAAAATATCAATATTGACACATTTCTATGAGACACATTTCCACATAAAGCGGACATATTCAGAGAGAAATGCAGTAAAACGGGATTTGATGGATCATTATTCTTAAACTATGTTATTAATAATTCAAAGTCATTCCAGAGTTTGAGAAAAGTATTAAATGTTGATTTTAAAAATCTTGTTGTTATTGAATCACCGGCATTGATTAATAATGCATGAGACCATGAGTCGATTTTGATTTCATGCATGATTGTTAGTTTCTTTTTTACAAAAAATTAACCAAAAATGGTAAAATAGAAAATAAAACTGTTCTTATTGCAGCACGTGATAAATACAACTTTTTTTCAATACATTAGTTTACATGCATCAATATTAGCAATACGTGAACCATTTAGCTGTATTCATTCCGGCTAAATGGTTAAAACAGCTTTTCTTTTGTGAATGCTCTCAAGTCCAAATGCTCCTTCTCGCGTCTGTTCTTTCTTTTTTCCCCTTTTCCCCATCATTTACAAAGACCATCTGACTGTTTTTCTTCATCTTCATTCCTTTATTCTCCCTCTCATTCTCTTTTGGAGAGCAGGACAAGAGGAAATTGGTGTAATGAATTTAGGGTGGCTGTGTTGGGCGAGCTGCGGTCCCTCTGGCACGGTTCGGTCATTTATCTTCCGCACTCTGTCAGAGGGAAATACGGCACAATGGGTGAAGGGGGAGTGCAAATTGACTACCAATTACGCGCCTGTGAATAAGGAGAGATTAGAGGAGGGAACGCAATATGGTTCACTGCTAGCGTTTATTTTAACCCTGCGAGCAGCGGACCGCCAAGGTCTGAAAGGAGGAGGGGTTAGTAGAGAGAAAGAGAGAAAGAGAGTGATGGTCAACCAAGGGTGAAATCTGTAAAAGATTCTGTGTGTTTGCAGGGAAAAGAGCTTTTTTTCCTCTTTCCTTTTTGAACACAGTGCAGAATGGATAGAGTTAAGTGCATCTGCCTTTTATATGCATAAGTGTGAGTGTGAATGCACTCTCCAATCTTCAAACCAATGGTTGCTTCAAAATCTATACTGTGTCTGTCTTGGTCTTTTTTAAAAATCATTGGGTCAGTCTAGAAGTCTTTTGAAACTTAAAATGTTTAGCATTTTGTCTAACAATATATTCTTGAAAATAACTATTGCAAATAAATGCACACACTTAATATAGTAATAGGCACTTACCAAATATCCAAAAAATTCTTAAATCATGATGCATTTACTAGACAATTAAAATAATATTATGTCATGTTTTTTTTGAAAAAAAGTTTTTGCTTGCCAATAATTCAATAGAAAAACAATGATTTTTATAACCACATTGGTAGATCATTTTGCTTGTTTTAAACAAAAACTCACTTAATTTTGATATTTTTTCTTTCTTTTTTTTTAACCAAAAAACAATTCATAATATCTTATGCCATTTTACTCATAAATGCATCTTGATTTAAGATTTTTTTTTTAGATATTTGAACTGGAAGCAACACAAAATACTACACTCTGGGTTGTTTTATCCCAATTTTGGGTAAAATATGGACAAACCCAGCCATTGGGTTAAAAATGCAATTTAAAAATGTAACCAAATGGCTGGGTTTGTCCATATTTTAGTTAGTAAGAATAGCATTTTTTGCAGTGTGAAATGTGAACAATTGACATTTCAGTCACAACTTAATAATAGGTTTTATATCAAAATTAAGTGTGGAAAGTAAAATAAACAGTCAAATTGCTAGTTTAAAAATACTCTACACAATACACTTTAAAAATTGCTGGGTTGTTTTAACCCAACTTTGGGTCAAATATGGACAAACCCAGCCATTGGTTAAATTTTTTATTTAAATTTTTTAACCCAACGTTTGGGTTTGTTCATATTTGACCCAAAGTTGGGTTAAAACAACCCAGCATTTTTAGAACTAAATAATTTTATTCTAACATAATCTGACATTTAGTTCAGAGTGTTTCTTTTTTTTTCTTTATTATTATTATTATTAAATTTTCAGACTGGTTTTTTTTTGAACATGCAAACGTACTGATTGGAGTCCGTGTCCCGGATCAGCCCCTCGACCTAATCAGGTTTGACTCCCCGACAATAAGAACTTCAACATGAGCCTGGAGCACCATCACTAATGCCAGGCCAAATGTTTGCAGCTAAAGTAACTCATTTCACGTGTTTGTTGTTAGATAGGGTCGAAGGAGCATTCTGTGGATTTTTTGAGGGTGGGAAATATGAAGGAGGGACAACGGGCTGGAATGAATGCAGACGTGGAGTGAACGCCTGTGCATAGAGGAAGAAGAATGTGAGTAAAATAACGTATACTGATTGACAATAGAGAATGTGAGGGAACGTGAAAAAGAGAGACGGATCAGAGCCTCGTCATTCAATTCTGTAATTGTGAATTTTGTCAAGCAACCACTCTCCTGAATGTCTGATGACTTTTGAGATGGCAAAATAAACCGTTTGCATTTCCTAAAGGAACCTGTGCATGCAAGGCAACACAAACAGAATGGGAAACTTTTAGGCAAGCTTATATTTTAGATGACACAACACCGTTTTTACAGTGTAAAGGTGGCTATAAATGGTTAAACAGATGCAAGAAAGAAAAGTCATGTCAGAATTCAAGCATAACATTGCTGTTGGTAAGATTTTAAATGGAGAACATTACATGTAAGCCATATGGGATATTTTGAAACTTTAATCTTACATTTATTTAGAAATATATAATGTTTGCAAACTATGCACATGAATGATTGACAAAGTTCTGTATATTTTTTTGTTGAATATTTTTTTTATTTTCTGTATATATATATATATATATATATATATAGACCATTTTGCAAGATGTAAACAACACTGGTCCAGAAAAACTTCCTGTTTCATTTTCTAACCGTTTTCTTTATTTCACATGTAAAGAAAACATCTTAAAGATGTTTATTTAACTTTTTGATTCAGTTTTATATGTTCTGTTGGTTGTATTTTATCCCAGCTTTTATGTAGTGTTAAACTGAAACAGGAAGTGCTTCTGGACCAGTGTTGTTTATATCTTGCAAAATGGTCTATATATATATATATATATATATATATATATATATAATTTTAGAAGAAAATTTCAAATGGCACTTAGAGGCTTTTGCATCTGAACTCTTCATACATATATATATATATATATATATATATATATATATATATATATATATAACTCTTCATATATATATTATATATAGAGGCTTTTGCATCTGAACTCTTCATACATATATATATATATATATATATATATATATATGAAGAGTTTTATATATATATATATATATATATATATATATATGTATGAAGAGTTCAGATGCAAAAGCCTCTAAGTGCCATTTGAAATTTTCTTCTAAAATGATCATTTTTATCAAGCTTATATATTTAAGTTCAGTAATTTCACTTAAATGACAATGAAGTGATCATTCTAGAAGAAAATTTCAAACGGCACTTAGAGGCTTTTATTTATTTCTATATATATATATATATATATATATATATATTTACATACAGTATATATATATATATATATATATATATATATATATATATATTGTTAAAGCTGAATTAGTTGCAGAAAATTGTAGAGAAAAAAAAACTGTGTGTTGCAAATATCAGAGGTTCATAACAGGCTAGTGGGACATGACCCAAAAATGGCTCAAAGGTCTAAATACAAAATAATAAAAAGCAAATGACCATATAATAGGAAAAAAAGAGGATGGAAAACGATTCACATATCGTTTGAAGTCAAAAGCTGTGCATCCAGTCAAACTCTATTGAAAATGTATTAGTCCTTTAGTAAAATCCAGAGAAATGAAACAGCCAACATGTACACGTTGCATGATACGTTGTCTCTCATCTTTAAGAAAAAAAAAAAAAACAGGCTAGTTATGGACTGCAAAATTATTAATGTTATTTGTATTAGGGCTGATATTATATTGTGCATATTGTTTGTAAGTAATAATAATAAATGTCATTTTTTCCTTTTTTTTTACTAATGTAATGTCGGAACACCCCTTGGTGTCTACTTTAAAACCACAGAAAACACACACTGTTTGGCTTTCTAATAAAAATGCTTCACATACAGTAGTTGGGTCATGATCACAAAGCAGTTTGGATGACTATATTCTCAATCAGATTTCATGTATCTCAGACTAGAAACAGAGAAGCTGCAATACCCACGTGCGTTAGCAAACACATCAAACCAGACACTGCTATCATCCTCTCTACAGCGCAGGTTCACAGCGGTTAACTCCATCTCTCTGGTTTTCTGTTTCTGTCTCTACTGAATAATCAGGCATCAGATAGATAGATGTTCAGACTGTCCTTCAGTACCTGTGGTCAATTCCTGTTGCATGAGCTGTGTGCAAGTTAAAAAAAACCACACTGCCCCCTACAGACCCAGAGAAGAACATCCCCACAGCACTCTCAGACCTTCACTGACAGTGTGTGAGCTTAGCTATGCCCGCAAGTTTACATGAAAGATTATTATTTACAGCTTTATAACATTTTACTGCTTTTCTAAGAAGGGGCAAATGCAGCTCAGGGGGTTTCATACAGTACTCATCTACACAATCCACACATCCAAACGAGATTTCCAGCCTCACGTTTACACAGGTGAGCTCTGACAACAATGTTTAGGCAGCTCAAAAGAGTTTATCCGGTGCAACAGCTGACACGTGCTATGCAAGGTCTAACTCTTGTTTTCTTTAACATTACCAGCTAAGTGCTTGCAATAACTTTCTTTAACCCCTCACACACACGCTCTCTCTCTCTACCCAGTGCAATCAGGCGACGTGCGTTGCTTAACCCGCTTGCAGCTCTACAAATATCTTATGGTCTTCCCTGAGCACGGGGACATCAATCTCTTCCTAATTCCATCAAGTGTGAAAGGGCCCTTATGCGAGTGCGCCGGGGACACGCCAGCTCTTTTGTAGCTCGGTGAGGGGAGTGGGGAGATGGGCTGCACCCTCACAATGCCCCCGTCCCAAACCCACCGTGCTCCTGACAGCTGAGCAGATGGCGTCGCCACTAACCCAACAAAAGAGATCTAATTAGAGGAACAATGGAGGCGAGCCGCACGGGACGACGGAACAGCGGATCAAGGCTTTCATGGCTTTGACGGAAGGAAGGAGCAATGGATAGGTGAGGTGAAAAAGAGAGCCTGGCTTTCTCTCCCTCCTGCCCCCCCCTCTGGCACTAATATAAGGGACTATGACTTTATTACCCCTCATTAACACAAATTAGGGCACTCAAAGCCCCCTGAATGAAGGTGACAAACTGAATTAAGCATGTGAAAACAAACCCACCCCACTTCGCGCCAGGCTGTGACCATATTGCGTTTGCATTCATAGGGGTCCCTCTACAAAACGACTGCTCTTATGGGATTCCTCCCTGAAATGGGAAGGGAGAATTCCAGGAGAAAACAATTTTATTGGGTCTAGTACTGACTTTTGGGCTTCAGAAGTTATCATAAGTAAAAATACATGTCACTTTTATGAATTATTTTGGGTTTTGTTGGTATATATATATATATGAAGAGTTCAGATGCAAAAGCCTCTAAGTGCCATTTGAAATTTTCTCCTAGAATGATCATTTTTATCAAGCTTGTATATTTAAGTTCAGTAATTTCACTTAAATGACAATTAATAGGTAATCTTCATTGCCATTTAAGTGAAATTACTGAACTTAAATATACAAGCTTGATAAAAATGGTCATTTTAGAAGAAAATTTCAAATGGCATTTAGAGGCTTTTGCATCTGAACTCTTCATATATACATACAGTATATGTATATAAGACATTTACATTTAAAACACACCAGAACAAGAAATTGAAGAGTGCAGCTCTTTATATATATACACAGTAGCCTATAATTTATTATATTAATATTTATTAAAAATAGTATTTTATGTTTTACATATATGTAAAACATATGTATATGTGTGAGCATATATGCTCACATTTATTATTATCATCACCGTAAAGCTGATTTGAAACAATCTATATTGTAAAAAAAAAAACAAAAAAAAACGATATATAAATAAAGGTGACTAATAAAAATTAAAAACAACTAATAGATAATAAAAAAACAACTGAAAGCATCCACAAGATCCCTGAAATATCCAATATTTTGTCATTTCTCCAAAACACAAAACAGATCTTACAGTAAGCACTTTGGCGAACCATTGAAACTGGTCTAATTTCCACTAATCAAACACTGTAAAAACCTAACAAGCTAATTTGAGAAAACCGAATGCCTTTACCATTACCATTCACAATAAAATAAAAAAATAAAATAAACCAAAATACATTCAGGCTAACATCTACTCAAATTTGGTGTAACTGTTAAAACCCAATACAATAACTACAATAAGACACATGGATTCAAATAAATCGCTTTACAGCTATTAGCTAGCAACAGCAAACATACACGTGCTTATATCACAATTAATTAAACATAGTAAAAGAGCAAAGAAACTATCACTACACATGTGCAGCACACAGTCAAATTGAATTCAACTGAACAAGCTTTCAGTGTTTCGTGTATTAAATAATAACTATTATGTTTTACAGTTACTTAGATTAAGAAATGTTGCTATCAGACAGTGGCAGTGAGAAATTTGCACTGTGGACATTATCTAAAACACTAAACGTATAAAAGTGTGACGTATCCTTATGTCACATAGGCTACAATACTGTATTTGTAAGCAACGTCAGCAAAGTCAGTGTGTTTCATAAATATATAAAAAAACAAACAACAACAACAAAAGTATAGTTAGCCTACACATTCAACAACAACAACAACAACAACAACAACAGTGGTTCTCCAGACAGTGAATGCAGAGCTAACGTTACTGTGTCTCCAGATACAAAATAAACATTTAACATTCAAAAGTAATGTTACATTTAGCCTGCATAACCAAGAAAACGTTTGTAAGTTCTGAGAATCATCCAGTATCCGACAAAGATTAATTAACGTTAGACACATTTCAGTAATAAAATAAGACTGATTATATTTGCTTACCTTTTGTTGGTGTGGTAGAAGAGACTCGAGTATGAAAGTTACAGTATGATCGCCTCAGGATTCATGTATTTCACCAAGTTAACACTAGTTAACCTAGTTAATTGACTTCTCGTTTGTAGTTAAACTAACTAACTGTCAGGTAGGCCTAAAATGACCTTAGGTAGGCCTATCTGACGTCAGACGGTATCGCGAGATGATCGAAACGTTAATTCGGCGCTGATATGATATGCTGCCATATTGACACACTGCTACATAAAAGTGTTTTACCTGCATATTGGGCAGAAATCGTTATTGGTTTAGCAATGATTTCATGATTTTTTTTCCCACCCAAGTTAGACCACACCTCTAGAAGAATATACCTACCTGTGTCAGGTGTATGACGCTGAGGACGCTGTCCAGTAGCCTATGTTTGTTGTTGTTTGCTTTTTGTTGTTGCAAGATTTCGATAGATTTAAGTCTCCCCCAAATTAATCAACGTTGGACTGGGGTTATTTAGTGTTTAGCAATGTTGTTGATCTGTGTTGTACTATTTTCATGTTATCACTGTGAAGCTGCTTTGATACAATCTGTATTGTGAAAAGCGCTATATAAATAAATGTGACTTGACTGTTAATTCGACTGAGAAAAAAGAGTTTCAGTCTGTCCGAAATATGGGAGTCTGTTGAGACCATAGACTAAAAAAAAAAAATGTTGAGAGGATTTACCATGACCTGAGCAACAGCGACATCTACTGTTACTTGTGTTGACGCACAGGCTGTCTTCACTAGGCTATAGCAGTGAACCAGGTCCTAAGAAATACTGACTCGAATGTTTTTTTGCAGAACACACACACACTGCAAAAAATGTTTTTCAGTGTAACAATTTGAGTGAGTTAACATTTCAGAATGTCTTGTGAACGAGCATACTGTGTTTCACTGGAAGCAAGAACGTCGGACTGTGCAAAACAGATATGGCCAATGTCATTTGTTTAGCGATCTACTGCTGAATTTCTCTCCATGTCTTTGTTTTGTATTTCCAGAAATCCCTAAACTACACCCCCTCCCCCTCCATTATTTAAATATGATTTTAAATCAAAGATTCCACAATTTCTTTTCACTAGCCAGCCTATATGTCCCTCATAATTAACACTAGAGGGCAGAAGAGCTCTATCTTTAAATCCAGTACATTCATATAGCCTATGCAGTTCTATGTTTTTTGTTTTTGTTTTTGTTTTTGGTTGTAATTGCTTACACACTAAAAGTGCATTTTACTTGAGGCACACTCAGTGAAACCATTCAATCATGTGCCTAATCTTTACACCAAATCTGAAAAATTGCAAGCACATTATGCTTTACACTCAGTTTACAATTGTTAAACAAACTTTTAGCAAAATGTTAAACACAGACGAAGCTTCAAATGAATAGCTTTTGTGTTTAAATTTGGAATCACCCATTTAAATGAAGAAAAAAAAAAACATGCACTGATCATGTGTTAAGTGTTAAAACACTTAGGCCTATGCATAATTCGTTCACTCATTGTCTCATTGTTTTAAGAAATTAATTATTTATTTATTTATACCCCCTTGCATTTCTGTTTATATAGTGTAAATATAGCCTAATTTGATCACTCAATATTTGATCCTCAGTATTTAGATTTAAAACAAAAAATCACCCATGCATTTCTGTTTATTGTGTATACATAGGCAACTAAATTAGCTTACAAGTCAAATCACCTCTATTTCTATAGCGCTTTATACAATACAGATTGTTATCAAAGCGGCTTCACAATAATGTCAAATTAAAATCCTGAAAAGCAGCTAACAAGTCAATAGTGTCATTATTCAGCAGACAGTTATTAATCTTAGTTAATATTAAAGGTTGTATTTATTAATATTATTTAATGCACTAAAATGAACAAACAATGGACAAGATTCTTCAAAATATTTTCCTTTGTGTTCAACAGAAGAAACTCATATACAGGTTTGGAACAACATGAGGGTGAGCAAATTATGACATTTTTTTTTTTTTTCATTTATTATCATTTTGGGTGAACTATCCCTTTAAGTGTTTCTTTGTGTTGTGGTACATGATTTGTGCATTTTATTGTAATCGGTATTTATTTATTTATTTATTTATTTATTTTTACGTATCTGCTAACATTAATATTATTGAGACAAAATATTTTACTCAGACTCACAATGTGCAGTACAAAAGTAGAACAACATACAGTAGGCTACAACTAATAACCAAACCTTTATAAATACTAGAAAAGTGTGTGTTGGTTTAACTGACAATATTGTGTGTGTACAGGGCATGTGTTGTGCTCATGCAGCACAGGGTACAATTATGTGGGAAATGTGTGTTTCCGCATTGCAAGAGAGGCAGTTCTGTACAGTTATGTTGGATGTGTGTGTGGTTTGTGTGCTGTAGCCTACTTGAAGACTTCGTTTAACTTGAACAATATTTATAACCGTGTGTGTGTGTGTGTGTGTGTGTGTGTGTGCGTGTGTGTTCTCAGTGTACCTGGTGGCACCATATTGCAGGAAGCTGCAGTAATTTCCTCCATCCTGCATCCCCATCGCTCAGACATCAGCCCAGAGCCCAAACCACAACCACATGCGATCACAGCTCTCGTTCTCTCAGTGGGAACATTCCAGAACCCAGTGACCAAAATAAAGTATAGTCGAGCAAAAGAACCTCAAATTCTATTTAAATGAATATCCTGGAAGTTAGATTCAATACAATTTGATTACCACAAGAAAATAATAATAATAATTTCGCCTTGGCCCTTGTTTTCTTGGTTCCTGTTGCGGGATTTTATTTATTTTTTTTAAATCAAAGCAATAACATTAATTCCTCTGTGTAAAGTTTTTTTTTTAATTTTAGGGATGTTTTTTTTTTTTTTGGTTTTCAGTGTCATGACTCATGACAATGATTGAATGCAATTTTACACATACTAAGTTAGTTTGTGATTCTGAAAACATGTGTTTATGTGTTTATGTCTATGGCTGTTCTATTGAAGCACTTTTTTACGTTTACAGATTTACATCCATTCACTTCTACTGTAAATGCCTCTATTTAACTTTTTAAAGAAAAAGAGGTACAAGGGGAAATTAATATTTGTGTTAATTATGCTACAAATGAAGTTGATTAAGCAACTTGCACTGAACATCAACATATTGCTTTAAGCAGAGAGACAACCAAAACATTGAGTTGAGCAAATTATATAAGACTTGAAAGAGACATCAGACCTTAATTTAGTTATATATTGTAAACAGTGACTCTTTCTAAGATAATCTAAGCACTGCTATTGTGCATACAGCTCTAAGGGTTAGTGATTGAAAAAAACTCATAACCGAGAGTATAACTTGTTTATGACATGAACTCAAATACTGTGGCTTTTTGAGAAGAAGTGTGTTATTACTTTTTGGTCAGATTTTTTGCCTGCTGGATAATATATATCATTTACTGAAGGGACCCAAACTATATAGTGTAGAAACTAGACAATAGAGACACAGTGGTTGTCATTAGTGCTCCTGATAGTGCTATAGTGTGAGGCTTTCTGTTTGAAAATGAACCTGGAAAGCATCTGAACAATGTGTTCAAGTCAAGTCTCTTTGTAGCCAAACATCAAAGCAGAAATATGAATATACCACTGATTTCTCTGATCTCATCATGGCAATGGCAGATATACACACACAGGCACAAGCTTCTGATTTCCAAATCCATCCCATCTATTCCCTTGATTCCCTTTTATTGACTGTCTAAAACTGAAATTATAAATCAAAAACATATTTGTCCTTTTCCCTACAATTTTGAGAAGGTCCTCACTGCAGAACAAGAAATCAAAGGGGAGGAGTTGGATCCTGATCCAAGATCCCTAAACCCACCCGTCTCCGGCCCCTGCTCTCTAACCCCACCCCTAAACCTACACATCTCCACCCCCTGATCCCTAACCCCACGCCTAAACCTACCCATCTCCAGCCCCTGATCCCTAACCCCACCCCTAAACCCACCCATCTCCGGCCCCTGCTCTCTAACCCCACCCCTAATCCTACACATCTCCACCCCCTGATCCCTAACCCCACCCCTAAACCTACCCATCTCCACCCCTGATCTCTAACCCCACCCCTAATCCTACTCATCTCCGCCCCCTGATCCCTAACCCACCCCTAAACCTACCCATCTCCACCCCTGATCTCTAACCCCACCCCTAAACCTACCCATCTCCACGCCTGATCTCTAACCCCACCCCTAATTCTACTCATCTCCGCCCCCTGATCCCTAACCCACCCCTAAACCTACCCATCTCCACCCCCTGATCCCTAACCCCACCCCTAAACCTACCCATCTCCACCCCTGATCTCTAACCCCACCCCTAATCCTACTCATCTCCGCCCCCTGAACCCTAACCCCACCCCTAATCCTACCCATCCCCACCCCCTGATCCCTAACCCCACCCTAAACCTACCCATCTCCACCCCCTGATCCCTAACCCCACCTCCTAAACCTACCCATCTCCGCCCCCTGATCCCTAACCCCACCCCTAAACCTACCCATCTCCACCCCCTGATCCTAACCCCACCCCTAAACCTACCCATCTCCACCTCTGATCCCTAACCCCACCCCTAAACCTACCCATCTCCGCCCCCTGATCCCTAACCCCACCCCTAAACCTACCCATCTCCGCCCCCTGAACCCTAACCCCCTAATCCTACCCATCCCCACCCCCTGATCCCTAACCCCACCCCTAATCCTACTCATCTCCGCCCCCTGAACCCTAACCCCACCCCTAATCCTACCCATCCCCACCCCTGATCCCTAACCCCACCCCTAAACCTACCCATCTCCACCCCCTGATCCCTAACCCCACCTCCTAAACCTACCCATCTCCGCCCCCTGATCCCTAACCCCACCCCTAAACCTACCCATCTCCACCTCTGATCCCTAACCCCACCCTAAACCTACCCATCTCCACCCCTGATCCCTAACCCCACCTCCTAAACCTACCATCTCCACCCCCTGATCCCTAACCCCACCCCTAAACCTACACTCTAAAAAATGCTGGGTTGTTTTAACCCAACTTTGGGTCAAATATGGACTAACCCAGCGTTGGGTTAAATTTTTACATTACATTTTTAACCCAACATTTCGGGTTTGTCCATATTTGACCCAAAATTGGGTTAAAACAACCCAGCATTTTTTTGAGTGTACCCATCTCCACCTCTGATCCCTAACCCCACCCCTAAACCTACCCATCTCCGCCCCCTGATCCCTAACCCCACCCCTAAACCTACCCATCTCCGCCCCCTGAACCCTAACCCACCCCTAAACCTACCCATCTCCACCCCCTGATCCCTAACCCCACCCCTAAACCTACACTCTAAAAAATGCTGGGTTGTTTTAACCCAATTTTGGGTCAAATATGGACAAACCCGAAATGTTGGGTTAAAAATGTAATGTAAAAATTTAACCCAACGGCTGGGTTAGTCCATATTTGACCCAAAGTTGGGTTAAAACAACCCAGCATTTTTTAGAGTGTACACATCCCTAACCCCACCTCCTAATTCTACCCATCTCCACCCCCTGATCCCTAACCCCTCCCCTAATCTTACCCATCTCCACCCCCTGATCCCTAACCCCTCCCCTAATCTTACCCATCTCCACCCCCTGATCCCTAACCCCTCCCCTAATCTTACCCATCTCCACCCCCTGAACCCTAACCCCACCCCAGATCCTACCCTAGAAGTTTGCTGTTAAAATGAATGTTAATATACATGACATTTTGATTAAAAAAAATTCAATTGCATTCAAGATGTATGCTCTGTCAATTCATTGGTTGCTAGCGCATGCCTACATGAGTAATATAAATCTACAAATAAACACAGCTTTGTTTTGTCTGTTTTAGTAACTTTCCAAGCTTGTATGAATCATTTATGATGAAAACAAAGTTTGTTCTAACATGAAAGCCTATTTTCTCAAATCTTTAAAGGGCTTGTAGTTTTATTAATGACTGTTATGATTTTCAGTGCCGGTGCAGAACATTCAGACATCTTTTTATGACATGATTTATTGCTATATACTTCTACTTTCTTTAAAGGCAGTTCCATTCAGCTTGATACATTTTATCTAAAATAATTGCATTCATATTTCTAAGTGAGACATATGTGTCCAAAAAAACAAAAAAAAAAACCTTTTGGGTCCTAGATGTAAGATTATGACTTTGTTGTTTCAAGTGTTGCAAGAAGAAAACTGAGCACTGTTTGACTGTTGTAAAACTTGAGAGGGATAGGCGTCAATAAGCCTTGAGCTTCAGCCTATACCCTTTGGTTTAATCAAAAGTTATGTTTATGATGAGTTGAATATGTGTTGCTGTATATTTGTTAATGATAAACCAAATAAAATGAAATGAATGAATGAATTAATGTTTGAACACGTCATAGGTGTGCATGTCTATATAAGCCATCGAATTTCTTACAATTGTGACTTCTTATCTCATATTGTGTCACTTTATCTTGCAATTAACTTTTTTTTTTCTGGCGCTTGAAAACAGGCATGTGTGTGTGTATTACTAGACCCTCCATATTAAGTCCAATGGTGTTTGTTTTCTTCTTTCCATCTATGCCTTCACCCCATCAACCCTCTGAATTAAAGGGTGAGTGACCACAAGGCTGGCTGTAGATGAGGTCACATGATCCCCTGATCCCTGCGAGAGGATGAGCCGTGCAGCATGAGAAACAGTTCATGCCAAACACCGTTGCGAGGGGACTTTTACACAACCGTTTCCAACTAAAAACGGAAAACTTTGGCCATTCATGACAAATATTCAGCAAAACCACAACACAAACATAGAACGATTTTGAAAGTTGCAGAAGAAATGTTTCTCACAATATATGCTCTGCTTTGGCTCCACGGATCACGGCTCGGCTCATTTGTTGTGTATTTGCGACCGCAGAGTGAAACTTAGACTCATGGGAAATCATTTGGAGGCCACTGAGAGGAAAACTCATTTTAGTCACAGTACTTAAGAGTTCGAAGTAAAAGCATTCTGACTTAAAGACCGCAGAGGCCTTTCCTCCCGAAGAAGAATTCCTGTTATTGTGTTTTACCGTATAGCAAAACACGTCAGCTCAGTGGCTGCTGGAATAGGTCATGACAGCCTTGTGCTTTCATCTCAGACGAATGCAGAGGAAGTCTAGTTAACCCCTGTGCCCTGTTGAAACCGGCTCGAACCGAGCTTTAAAACCAAGCCCACATACCCAACAAATTCTTGGAGCGAGATCTCGAACCTGATCCGAAACATTCGGCCACATACTCGCAGAAGCATGCACGATCATGTGATCCCGACATATGTTTCCATTCTGTTAAAAAGCCCTGGAAGTTTCCGTTTGACGGGAGACAGAAGTGCAGTACAGGGGCAGAGTGCATCTGGCTGGCACACAGCCAAGTCTGAGAGATCCCGAAACGCTCAAGCCGGATACCATGCAGACAGACCCGGTTAGCACGGAGGTCACACTCCTGATTTCCATGTACAACCGTTTGCACTTTCACCAGGTTAGGAGGTCCCATCAAGGCGAGATTTGTGTGAAATAAACCTCACTTTTTCAAAGTTGTTCCTTGTGAATTGAGTCACCTCTCTTCCTTTTTACTCTGCTATGGGTTGAGGGTTCGCTCTGCTTTGATAGATGTCGTCCCATCTGTTAGGCTACTTTGCATTCAGAAATGCAGAATCTGAGTTATAATGGCTCCAAAAGCAACATAATTGTAGAGCATTCTCAGAACAAATGTAACTTTTTTGCTATTACACACTGTAAACAAAATATGTATGGTTTAACTTAAAAAAGTAAGTAACCTGGTTGCCTTAAAATTCTAAGTTCATTGAACAGGAAAAAGTGAGTTAATACAATGAAGGAGATTAATTTAACCATCAGAAAGTCAAAATTATATGTTATCTGAACTAAATAAATTATTTAAGTTGATTTGACAAAAGAAAAAATGTTGTGATTACTACACTGTAAAAAATATTGTTGGTTTAACTTAAAAAAGTAAGTAACCTGGTTGCCTTAAAATTTTAAGTTGATTGAACTGGAAAAAGTGAGTTAATACAATGAAGGAGATTAATTTAATCATCAGAAACTCAAAATAATAAGTTATCTCAACTAAATAAATTATTATAAAGTTGATTTGACAAAAGAAAATGTGTTGTGATAACAAATCTTGAAAATATTTTAGTAAACCAACTGGTGTCAATGCGATTTTGTGTGTGTGTGTGTGTGGTATGAAACAAATCAGTTCCCTTTCTTTTTTTGCAAGTTGGTATGAAATCTATTTTCTAAATGCATCTTAGTGTGAATGACTCATCCATGCATGTCACATTTTTTAAATATTTTTTTCTTACCTGGTAATATTTTTAATCAAAATAACGTCCAGAGAAATGACAGACTTCTCTCTCATGAGGTATGCAGGATTTCTCCAATCCATTTAGTTAGCTTGCACACTTTTCTTTTAGATGCCTGCAAGCTCACATTCACATGAATGGACAGAGCCAAATCCTCAAATTCCATTTCATTGTGACTAAATACTTTGCTTGTACTATTTGTACTATAAAAAATAGTTTGCTTATGCCATATTAAGCTTGTTTATAAATGACACATTAATAGTTTGTTCTTAAATGCATTGATATACATACTTTTTAAAGTCACCCTTGGTGAAAATCAAGCTTTTAATGTTGTTTATGATTATTAGGGACATCATACTAATACTGTGTTTAACCCGTTCCTGGGAAGCTCCCGTTCCACCACATCCCAAAGATGCTCTATTGGGTTGAGATCTGGTGACTGTGGGGGCCATTTTAGTACAGTCAACTCATTGTCATGTTAAAGAAACCAATTTGAAATGATTCGAGCTTTGTGAAATGGTGCATTATCCTGCTGGAAGTAGCCATCAGAGGATGGGGACATGGTGGCCATAAAGGGATGGACATGGTCAGAAACAATGCTCAGGTAGGGACGATGTCCATTTGGCACTAAGGGGCCTAAAGTGTGCCAAGAAAACATCCCCCACACCATTACACCACCACCTGCACAGTGGTAACAAGGCATGATGGATCCATGTTCTCATTCTGTTTACGCCAAATTCTGACTCTATATCTGAATGTGTCAACAGAAATCTTTGACTGTCCAATTTTGGTGAGTTCTTGCAAATTGTCGCCTCTTTTTCCTATTTGTAGTGGAGATGAGTGGTACCCGGTGGGGTCTTCTGCTGTTGTAGCCCATCCGCCTCAAGGTTGTGTGTGTTGTGGCTTCACAAATGCTTTGCTGAATACCTCGGTTGTAACGAGTGGTTATTTCAGTCAAAGTTGCTCTTCTATCAGCTTGAATCAGTCGGCCCATTCTCCTCTGACCTCTACCATCAACAAGGCATTTTCGCATAAAGCATAAGTTACAGTTATAAAGAGTATAAAGCATAAGTTACAGTAAAGGTGCTAACATAATATTTGGTGGCACTGCATGTTTCGAGAAGCCAGGAGAGTAAAGCCTTGTTTTGATGACTGAATTCGAAGATGAAATATCAAAAGAATGAAACGTGCAGCTATTAGAAAACTTTAACAGAGACTTTCAAATGCCATATCAGTATGTGGTCTCAAGTCTTGAAAAACACACACAAAGCAGATTAGAAACATTACATGAGTGCAAAACCTTCCATTAATCCATAACTGTCTAGAAGAGAAATCCGAGGGGAGCGAGTTCAAGGCTCTGTTATAATAAAAGCCATCTTTCCTTCTCCATTGTTCTGGCTAAAATCATACGAGACTCTCGGTATAAATGGTGGAACTAACTTAATTATGAAAATCCTCCTGCTGCATTGAAAATGGGCTGCAGTAACAGGGGAATAAAATCTGTTATCCAGACGTGTGTGTGTGTGATACCCACCGGGCTTCTCTGCCGTATTAAAAAATCCCTATTGCACTTTGTATTTATCCATTTTTAATGAAGTGTCTCAGCTGTGTGTGTCTCTGAATGAGATGAGAAAGGGAAAAGGGGAGAGGGATGGAGGGAAAGATTTGGACAGGCCTGTTGACAGGAGAGAGACGCCCTCTGTTCTCTCCCGGACGCCCCTCTCTGAGAGGACCAGAGGTTGCGTGATGACATCACCTTCAGCAAACCATGCACCGAAACTGCTTTTCTGTCCTGTGTGGATGTATTTTCTTTTGAAACTGGAAGTAAGGATAAGGAATATTGAAAATGTTTGTAAAAAAATAAATAAATCACGAGTTGTCTTTGGCAGGTGATGGTGGGAGAGACATTGTTATTCAAGAGAGCATGTGATAGGACAGAAATCTGTGTAGTGCAACATGAGAAATCAACATTGTTGGTCTGTTTTGGTGGAAGACGAAAGATGATTTAATACATGGCTTTTGCCCAGATCTTTTATTCAAACTATGACTCCATATGAGCCGAAGATATCAAACATGTTTAATATTTTGATTGGAACTCAGAACACATAGTTTTCATATGTAATGCACACAAACAATTTTCTGTGTGAGTTAGTTGTGTTTGTAAGAACTTCTGTAGGTTTGTGATCCTCAGTTGTTTAGTGTATGAATTTTTTCCTGCAACCATTGCCGTGTCGACAACTGTATGAAACCTAGCGTTTCAAAATCTACTGCGTAGTTTATTCCAGCCTTTAGCAGTACAGTAGATGTTTTAATGTAGATGCTTCACCGTAAAAATGACTGAATTTAAAATGTAATAAATACATTTTCTTGAAAGTTAACCATTTAAAATTGATAACATTTTTTTGAAACAAAAATATCTGAATAACAGACTGACGTCAAAGATGAATTAAGAACTATTTTATTTGCCATCATTGAAGACACCTAATGTTAACAAGAATCACAAACCGTAATTTAACCGTAAACCAGAAATTGTAAGTCACCATTGTGGTGATCAGTGTGTGTTTTAGTTGGGCTCTTGACCCTTATTTCATTAACTTTAGATGCTGTTTGGCTGTTATAAACACATAGAAATGATGATCTGATGGTGTTGGTTATGTTTTAACATAATCATTATTTCACAATCATTTGACCTGCTTGTTATTATCAGGTGTCTTCAATGTTGGCAAAATTCATCTTTGACGTCAGTTTGTTTTTCCGATATTTTTGTTTAAAAAATGTGTAAATTCTACTCATTATAAAGGGGAAATGAAGCAATGAATCAAGTTTACATGCTTTACAAGATGGATTTCCAATATAATCAACAATTATATAAGAAACATAACAAATGTAAACATTTAGAAGAAAAAAAGAAAATATGTTTCTTATATAATTGTTGATTATATTGGAAATCCATCTTGTAAATCATGTAAACTTGATTCTCATTTCCCCTTTAAATGGTTAACTTTTAAGAAATGCATTTGGTTAATAATTACTCAATTCTAATTTTGTTAAATGTAATTAATAATATTGATTGTATTCTGTTGCCTCAATTTTATTGATTAGATTTAACATATTCAGTCATATTCATTTTTACAGTGTTGTTACATTAGTTGTTTAAAACGATTTGTTCTCCTTTTCTTTGTTTCTGTTGGAAGGCCAGTGTATTGGTGAAGAGAGGTCTTGATGGGAATGAGGTGGGATTCACAAAGACCCGTATTGTGACAATGGTGTCTGCTATACACAACCCGTAGGGAAGACAACACGAAAGCACCAGTTAAACCGTTTCATAAGCTGTTTATTTATCTAGTGAGTTCATCTCTTTAATTTCTGCACAGCAGCATACAGGGAAATTGTGACAAAATATAAATAAGAAAATCCAACAGTGTTTCTTTTTTTTTTTACTCTTTTAATTTAATTACAAAAGTGGCAAATTGGTTGATGTCTTCAACATTTGATTCTCAGTCTCACAAACCAAGAATGTCACATTGAACAACAACTTAAAATGCATGACGTCATCATCATGATTATTAATATTATGTACAGCCGTCACCTAGCAAACAATGCTTAGAGCTTATTGGGATTTCACTTTCGTCCGTAGAATGCACTGGAAAAAAAAATACAATTATGTTATACAAAGATCAAAAATATTATTATAAACCCTTGTTATAAATGGTACACTATATTAATAAACTGCTGTTGACATTTTACATGTAAGTACAAAATCTCGGTGAGGTAGTTCCCTCTGAAGTCACTTTTTAAAGGTAAAATACTGAATAGACATCACTAAATTATTTTCCATTTTTCTGTAATTATTTACAGTACAGCAAATCCTCACTTCATTAAAATTGAATTCCTTTGGTAAACACAACTGTCAGAAATGTGCAGTCCTGCAAGTGTCAAATTGTACATTCATGTTTGCATCCTTTTTCGTTCTTGTTTTTTTGGGGGGGTATATTCTTGTACATAATGCAAAAAGGGGCAAATACATTGTTTTTACAAAAAAGCTTTTTATTAAGAACATTCATACGTGCTTTATTCCACCGTGGAGAACTGATTCGTTGTTGGTTTTGTTTTTCATAAACCTCTCCCTTTCTCTTTCGCTCTGCCAGGATGTTTTGGAGAAAGGTGGACTTGGTATCGAGCTGAAGAGAGGCACCCATAGGATTTTTACTTTCCCTCCAGTGTGTGTTCCCCTCCCTCGGGGTGTAAACATTGAAAGGGCACCTCATACAGAAGAATAGCCTGCGGTCACACTTTACATTACAACGTTCATGTTTAGCAACACTGCTTCTTTAAGCTGCAGGAAATTCACTTGTTGTTATCAATATGGTTACATGGACTCTGCAATGTAAAATGCCCGACTCTGTCGGTGGGGTTGGAAATAATTTGGCCGATTATGAAGTTATGCTGACAACATGAACGCGCAACAGAGCCTCTATTGTGTTGCTCTGCGCGCCCGTGCTCGCAAATCTCAGGAAATTGTGGAGTGGACTTTCAGGAGAGAGCGGAATGGGACTCAAGATCATAAACGAAGACATGTGGAACATTCTTTAAAATCGCTTAATGGCAAACTAAACTTTGGTTTAAAGACAAAAAACGAGGTGCAAGCTTAGCTTACAGTAAAGAAAATACTTGAGTTGAACAGAAGAGCAACTCCTCTGGTGCCAACATTCACGTTTCTCCATTTTAAACAAAAATAACATCTTATTTCACACAAAATGTGACTATGAGTCGTGAATAAACATCTAAAACCTATGCGTGAAAAGGAAAAAAAAAATAGCTTTTTTTATGAATAAAGTATGCAATAAAACTATGGAAATAAAGTATCTATAAAAATATAAGAGATTTTTTTTTTCTTCGTTTAACAAAAACATTGATATCATCTTATTTGTTTGCCTAGTAGTTAAGACTCGGAAAGCCAGTCAATCAGAACAGTCATCTGAAAGAAAATGTTCAGTGCAATACGTGTAAGTCTATAGGGGGTCTTTTTAGAAGATTTTCACTCGCTTACCACCCACAGCTCTGCCTCCCTTCAGCACTCTCTGGGCAGGCTGGTCTTTGGAGAGAGGGCAGTATTTTATTGTATGCGCGTTGTCCCCGTTGGCACTGCATAGGGGGCATGTGTACGCCCGCAGGATCGGGCACACCACCCTCCCATCCGGGGTTTTCAGGACGTGCGAGCCGTACACCTCCTCCGGGGCGCCGTTATTCCGACAGAAGACGCAGATCTTTGGCTCCTGCTTGTTGCGCGCGGCCGGTTTCCTCATCTTCCTTTCCACGCCGAACAGATCAAATCCCGCGAAGCCTCCTCCGATGCCCATCTCCCGCTCCTGGGAGGAGGACAGCAGCCCCCCCGTGCCCTGGTTCTGGAAAGGGCTCAGGATGGAGAAGCGCTCTTTCAGGTCCAGGATGGAGGTGGGCGGGGGGCAGCAGCAGGAGTCCAGGTGTCCACCGCTGTCGCCTTCGCCGCCGGCCGCGATTACGCACGGGCACGGAGGGCTGTCGTCCAAGCCCAGGGTGGCTTTCAGGGACTCCGTGATGGAGTTGGGACTCTGGGGAACGCTGTGCTTGTTGTTCTTGGTGACCAGCGTGGAGAGGCCGAGATAGTCATTCCAAAAATTGAAGGTGTAATCGTAGGACGTGCGCGCGCTCAAGTAGTTGTGGTTCAAAAAATCCATGGTTCTTCGCTCAGGCAAAATGCTTCTCTCAGAGTAAAACAGATGCGATACGCGACTATATATATATTCCGTCTCCGTTTCTTTCTGTCTGCTCTCCGGGATCGTAAGTGTGCTCAAGTCCAGTGCGTTTCTTGGGTATGTGCGTCTGAAGAACAGGCATCTGGTTATAAGGCTCCAGGAGAGGCAGGAGGAGGGCGGGGCTCTTTTTCAAACCAAGTTTCTGAGCAGCAGATCCACAGCGTGTTTTCTTCCTGCATGACCAGTGACTGTTCACTGCAGTGGAATGACACCAGGCACTGCTTTGTGATGGCAAAATAGCCTAAGAAGTGCTTGTTAGAGAGAGATTACACTATTCGGATGACATTATTTTTTTTTCTTTCTTTCTTAATTAAAGGCACTTAATCATGTCCAAGATGAAAAAAAAAATTTTTTAAAAGGTCAAAACACATATTTTTGTGTGTATGCCTTTGTATTAATGTTGGTTTCACACATTTTTTCCAACAACGTTTTGATTTAATGAGTTATGAAATGTGTTTAAAAAAAGTAGGCCTACTACGTACATTGCAACAAAATCCTTTTTGACCCAGTGGTGGGGGTCTAAAGGGGTCCTTGCTCTCTATTTTATGGTCACATGACTACAAAATGGCTTCCTGTTTACTGATTATGCCATCCTGACTTAGATTTGGCAAACACAATCTTTTAAATTATTAATACTATTCTAAAATTAACTAATCTCTAAATTTTGAAGGATTATACCCTTTTTTTTTTAAAGAGTCTTTTTACAGTCTTCAGGCACACCACCCAAAATGAGTTTTAATTTGGAAATAATTTTAATTTTTAATTTGGTCTTTTTATGTTGTTGAAGTCTGGACAAAAAAACAAAACAAAAACATTAATGCTGCACATAGTTGCATGATGTCTCGTTTAACAGACCCAGCTCTCGTTCAAATGTTGAATGCTCCTCTGGCAAAATATGAAGTGAAAATGACCAGTCTATTCACAGAGATGATGCATTATTCCATGGGATTTCCTCTCTCGCCTCAGTGACAGTAACTTCTTTCTTTGGTGTGAGATGCTGGGCTTTGGGTGCACTGCCAAGGCTTTACAGTGCAGCGAAAGGAGCTGCAGTTTGTATGTGTTCAGGATTACGTGACACGATCAGATTACATGTGTGTCATTAGAAACAGAGGGTATTGGGCGCACATGGGCTCTTTGTTCTTTGAGAACATGCCATGTGTGCACCTGCGGGCCAGAGACATCGTGGAGTCGATTTTACTGTTGATTAGCATGTTTTTGTCTTTGATATTTCAGACACTTATTCAGTTTGAATGATATTTTAAATTTTATATTGACTTCTCTAAAAAAAAAAAAAAATCTGGGTTGTTTAAACACAAATTTGGGTAAAATATGGGCAAACCCAAATGTTGGGTTAAAAAGTGTAATTAAAAATATATACAGTTGAAAGTGAAAGTTGAAGTTGGGTTAAAATTTTTAAATTACATTTTTAACTCAACATTTGGGTTTGTCCATATTTTGTTTAGAGTTTTCACTGTAAAAAAAAAAATATATTGTTGGTGTAACTTAAAAAAATAAAGTAACCTGGATGCCTTAAAATTTTAAGTTAATTGAAATGGAAACACTGAGTTAATGCAATGAAGGAGATTGATTTCATGATTAGAAACTCAAAATATTATGTTATCTGAACTACATCAATTATTTAAGTTGATTTGACAAAAGAAAAAATGGAGCAATGCATTTGTGCAGTAATTATTACTAAGTTACTTACAGTGAACTTACTGTGAACTTACCTGAACTTACTTACAATGACTATACCTTAGAAAGTACTGGGTAATATAAGATAACTATGGGCCAAGGTTAGGTTTAGGAAAAGGTTCAGGGTGAGTACCTAGTTATTTTATATATATATATATATATATATATATATATATATATATATATATAACTTCAGTACATCCAATGCCACTATAAATGAGACTCGGGATTGTGAATCTTGTGTAAACTGAAAGGCTCCGGCTCAGATGACAGTAAATTTGCTCGGAGCCTGAAGATCTTTTATGCTCCTCCTGCTGTGGCCTTGACTCTGTGTGAAAAGCTGCAATGGTTGAGGGTCATTATTCGACAGGCTCTTGGCTCAGAGCTGTCCTGGATCCGGCTCAGCCCACGCTGCCCAGAAAGACATGTAATGAGCGTCTCGCCAAATTAACTCATCTTTGGGTAAACAAAAGGCTAATTTGCATTTTTGTGTTTTGTTCAAGACCCCATGATTTGGGGACACAGGTGCACAGCAGCTGATTTTGCACCCCACACATAAATAATAGCCTAGTGTGTCTGCCACAGAACATCACTGTAATAAATTAAGTGTGGTTATATTAAATGATTGATTCAGGGCTTGCCTACCACAGACAGGGAATTATGTTCACAACTCACGTGTTCGTGCAATTGGGTCCAAACTTATTTTAGGGCAGGACACCTGAAACACGCAGTACCTCAGTCCGACCACCGGGGGTCTGTGTGAGCTCAGAGGAGCGTCTAATGGGCATGACGTCATCGAGTAGGCTTATGCTGGAGAGCAGCAGCTTGTATAACAAGATCTAAGAACAATACAGTAAACACTTACACTGCTGTGGACCTGCCAGAAATAGTTGGACACAGCTGTGAATTACAATAATCACTGAGGTCATCCTTCAATGCAGTTTTCATGACCTCATTGGGGTACATATTCTTTTTACATTTATTTATGCAGGTTTAGCAGACACTTTTATCCAAGAATAATAAGCAATTTGTTAAAGAACCCACAATGTCTTGTCTTTACAATGGTGTGTAAAATGGTGTGTATGTGTTTGATGGAAATCATATTTGTTCATTTTTCTTATATCACAAGTAAACAGAGGAGTGCATTTTAAATAAGTTTCACTGTAAAAAATAAACCGTAATTCTTACAGTAAAAAAAAAAAAAAACCCGGCAGCTGTGGTTGCCAGAACTTTACCGTCAAAAATACAGTAGCAACGTTATTGGTTTTACAGACTTTAGAGTAATGAACCATATTTTATTATCTGATATAATGTTAATTTACCATCCTATTGAAGTATTAATATCTGTTTTGGACCATTGTAATACACTGACAATAGACAATCACGGTAGAGATGAGTCACGTGATCATTCAAATCTCGTCAGAAGCAGATTTTCCACAAGAGATAACTAAACACTAAACACCATCATGGTAACACACGTGACATTTTGAAAATGCAATAAACATTAATTTAACAACATTATCATAAAACATAATGTACATAACTAAGAAATCTATGAAGAAACAGTTATTTCAACAAAAATACATCAAATGAGAAGTGTGACACAGGGAATTGTGGGAATGTCAATTTACGGTTTTTCACTGTAAATTATACAATGACTTTTTCACTTCCAAAAACTTTAACCTTTTCTTTTTGTGGTAAAATTTCATTCATATACAGTACCATCAGATCTATCACAGTTATTCACCGTATATAGTAAGGAAATTTCTGTTAACCAATTAACGTTTTTTACCGTTAAAATCGTGATCATTTTTTTTTTTACAGTGTGCATGCAAACTCTTACATCCAGTATAGCCCCTTTAAAATATGCAAGCATTATTTAAAATTCAATAAAAAAGTACGGCATAACAGGAATGACCCATTTATTATTCAAAAGCATAATTACCATTCTTAACCTGTTATCTGGCAACGCTCATTTTTCAGTGGTGACTCATTACCTGCACTTAACTACATTTCAGGTTGCTGTGCTATTTATGTTTGATGACTCCAAGTTTTTAGAGAAGAAACATTAGAAGAACACTCTAAGTAATGAAGTAAGAATCTATGTAATGACAAAGGCCATTAGTATTCCCTGCAGGGAGGAGCATAAGAGTAAGATTTCTATCGATAGCAGTGTTTCCTGCCACAGCGTGGGCAGAGGCCACACTCAACCATGCTGGAGTACAAAAGGCCTTCCTCTATTCTGATTAATTATATTCCTTCAGGAATGTGGACACTGGGCTCCTCCAGCACGCCTACCATCGCCAGCCACTGTACGTCTAATTAAAAGTGGAGGAGAGCTCTGTGAACCTCTGCCAGAGCGGAGGATTAAGTCTATTTAAAGAGGGAATTCAATAGAATGCCGAATACCTTGCTGCTTATCCGAGCGGAAAGTGGTGAAGAAGATGTGCTTTGTGTAAATTTGCACTCGGCTTAGTGGCTTTTCTTTCTTATTGAGCACTGCATTGTCTGGACTTTTGACCCCTTTGGTACTGGTCGAGGTTTAGGACTACGTCGCATGTGGAGGGCAACAGGTGCAGACGTTTGTTTCAAAAGACCCTTTAGGGGTTTAGGTGGATGTGAAGAGATCTCAAGACAGTTAAAACAAGCACTCTGAATGTTTAATGAACAGTTATATAATCTGTCATTTGTTTTGGTTATTATTATTATTTGTATAACGAAAGTTGAAAGTATTTAGCCCTATGAGTTTGTAGCCAACCCGATCTCACGACCAAGTCGTACGAATTCGACGAATGATTAAAAAGTGGCTAATTCGTAACAATTCATACGACCTCACTCGTACGAATTAATACGATTTTGCTAAATCGTACATATTTTACGAATTGGCCAATTCGTATGAATTCGTACGAATGACCTTACCCCGCCCCTAAACCTAACCATCACGTGGGTTTAGACAAATCGTACGAATTAGTACGAGTGAGGTCGTACGAATTAGACACTTTTTAATCATGCGTCAAATTTGTACGAATTGGTCGTGAGATAGTGTTGGTGTAGCCAGGGAAAACCCAGACAACTTCGGGCAAATTTAGATTTGCTCTGAAAGTTAGCCTGGCAAAGAGCTCATTCAAGCCCTTTTCCAATCCGTCGAAATCGTGACAGCGCTGGGATTTTGAAGCAGATTTTGTGGCCTACATTTCAAAAATGTATGCCGCTGTCGAACATCACTCGTTCGAATTAGCTATCGCGTCTGTTTTAAGCGATTTGAACGTTTCCTTTTTGTTAAAAACCGAGCAAAAACAACACTCGGAGATGTTTCTCTGCTCTGCATACGCCATCTCCTTCATCGCTCTGATTGGTCCGTTGGTGACGCCGCTCTGGAAATGATTTGTCTGACACTTTGCCAGACCATAACTCAGTTACAACTGTTACTTTTAACCACGCTAATGAGTTTGAGGTAAAAATTCAAATCTAATGTCAACTATATGTTGAATTTTTTGAAGAACATATATGAGTGCTGCTTGTCCAAACAATGCTCCTCATATGTCATGGCTAGGTGGTTGCTAGGGCATTGCTAGGTGGTTTCTTTGGGTGTTATGTAGAGCTGCACGATTCTGAATACATTGAGAATCACGATTTATTTGTTTATAAAAGGAAATCACGATTCTCCCACGACAATGCACAACTAAGCAAATTAACATGAAATGCAAATGACATGGTTCGGAGCCCGAATCTGCACCGTAGTGATCCTGAGGTGGAGCCGTGGCATCAACGTCCTGCACACACTCCCGCTCCCACAGACTCAATCACAAGCACAGCTGTCAATCATGTCGTTACACCCCAATTTTATAGCGTCAAACAGGCTAACTATCTAAAACCAACACATGAAAATACGGTAACGTTTCCTTTTACAGTACAGTACTTACAGTGTACTTACCTAGAAAGTACTGGCTAATATAAGGTAAGTACATGGAACAGGGGTAGGTTTAGGGGTAGGTTCAGGGTTAGTACTAGTTATTACCCAGTAATTGTAGTTACTAAAATAAGTACATAGTATTTACATGGGTAACTGGACTGTAAAAGGAAGCGTTACCGAAAATACATCAGCGTGGTAAGAAATACCTAAAATTACAGAAACCATCTTTGGAAAAAAAATTTTTATTGGATTTTTTAGTTTGGCTCACATTCCATTCGATTACATGGAGAGGGTGGGGTTTAAGCCCTATACTGCAGCCAGCCACCAGGGGGCGATCAAAATACTTTGGCTTTACTTTTCAGGACTTATGCAACACACTTGGCCTTAAAGGCACACTATGCAAGATACTGTATGTACCTTAATATTACAGCTTCAAAGTCGTTTCAATGGTAAACGAACTCGTAGTTGGGCGAATCATCCCGATATTAAAGCAGGGACACCACTGGCAAAACCAGCAATGCATGTTTGAGAGGTGGCGCCCCGCCAAATCTTGTAAGAATCACGACTTGCTTTACCAACACTATCTCATGACCAAATTGTACGAATGATTAAAAAGTGGCTAATTCGTACTAATTCATACGACCTCACTCGTACGAATTCATACGATTTGTCTAAACCCACGTGATGTGTAGGTTTAGGGGTGGGGTAAGGGGTAGGTCATTCATCCAAATTCATACGAATTGGCCAACTCGTAAAATACGTATGATTTAGCAAAAATCATACTAATTCGTACGAGTGAGGTTGTACGAATTGTTACGAATTAGCCACCTCGTAAAATTCGTGTGAAATGTGCGTAAACAAACTCGTAGTTGGGCGAATCATCCCGATGTTAAAGCAGGGACACCACTGGCAAAACCAGCAATGCAGGTTTGAGAGGTGGCACCCCGCCAAATCCTGTAAGAATCACGACTTGCTTTACCAACACTATCTCACGACCAAATTGTACGAATTTGTACGAGGTATTAAAAAGTGGCTAATTCGTACTAATTCATACGACCTCACTCGTACGAATTCATACGATTTGTCTAAACCCACGTGATGGGTAGGTTTAGGGGTGGGGTCATTCGTCCAAATTCATACGAATTGGCCAACTCGAAAAATACGTACGATTTAGCAAAAAGTTAGGTTGTACGAATTGTTACGAATTAGCCACCTCGGAAAATTCGTGCGAATTGCCGTGAGATCGGGTTGTATTTACGGTACGACAACATGTGAAGCAGTATCTATGGAAGACACTAGCACACATTTCAAACGTGAATCATGGCAGAGTCAACGAAGAAAATGAAGAAAACGCGGTCGGAAGAGTCGAGGAAAAGAAAGAGACGGCTCTGCGTGAGTAGTATTATATGAACGTTAAATACAAGTACTCTAGGGGTCGCTGTTTGACTAAAAAGGAAAATGCATAGTATGCCTATAATAAGTTTTCCTCACAATCAATATTTCTTTTGAAAAAGTTCTAAATTTGGAGTCTATACTGCAAGTGTATCAGAAGGTTATTTTACAAATTAGATTTTCTTTTATTATTATGAGCAGTATATATTAAAATCATAAATGTCCTCTGCGACGTGACTCTTAGGAGCTCATCCGTGCATCAGAAATAAACCAGTGTGTCATTACCACGCTACATTCATAATGCTGCAACATTACATCACAAGACAGGATGAGAAATTAGAACTGGCTCAGTTTCTCCCTCGATATGACTGTCTGATTTATCGGCATCATCAATTATGCAACGGTATATCCAGCCGGGAGTCTCCATGGGGCGCTGCTCTCTATAGCACCAAATGATGCAGTACATAGCAGGACAGAGCGGGAAGACTCTCATCGAGAAAGTTTCTGCTCCATCAGAGTTTCCTCCTTTATGCTTATACCCTTGAGTTGACAGAATCGTTTAAAGTTGCAGAGTTTGGTAATATGTTCCTAGCATCCCTCTCCTTCCCCCCCGGCTACAGTATATATCCAATATTACAAATGATTAAAGATCTTGGTGCGGGCTTCTTTTTCTCTGACTGAAATATTAATGGTCACATTATTACTTAATTTTGTTGTGACTCAAAGGAATTAATATCCATCCATTAAAAGGCGCTAATTCAGCCCCTGTCTGGAGAAAGCCTGCCCGTGCCGAACAGGGAATCACATTAGCTCGTGAATGATCTATGGCACCGGTATGGCGTCTGTTGCTGCAAACTGATTTAGTGGTTTGAGCTGACAAACTGATGAGTGCACGAGCAGTTGCTGACCAAGGGAAACATTTACTTTTAATGAGATATATTGTTGCGCCCATCACTCGGAGTGTACCCAGATAGCAGACGGGTGTGGGCCACTTCAGGCAATGATTCGGCACTGGTGGCCTTCTTATGGCCCGGACCAAATGTGTCTGAGCCTGAAGTGGCCCACATGTAAAATGGCAAATATGGGCCAAAAAATGTAAATCACATGTGGGCCATTTTAGGCAAAGATGCGGCACTCGTGGCAATGTGTAATCTGAATCTTAGCCTAAAGTGGCCCATTTGATAGATAATAAATATGGCCCAAATATGACAAACCAAATGCGGGCCACTTATGGCAAAAATGTGGCACAATTGACTAAGACTAATCTGGATGTAAACCAAATATGGCCCACAAATGTTTCAGCAAATGTGGCCCACTTATCTTAAAACATATCTGGGCCTGGATTGGCAAAGATATGGCTCAGTGGCACTGGCTCATCTATATGTTAGCCAAAAGTGGCCCACATATAATGTTGTAAATGTGGCCCAGTTATTTAAAACATATCTGGGCCAGTTTTGGCAAAGATATGGCACAGTGGCAGTGGCTCATCTTGAAGTGAGCCAAAACTGGCCCACATTTGACGTTGCAAATGTGGCCCAGTTATGTTGTAGCACATCTAGATCAGGTTTGGCAAAGATATGGCTGAGTGACCACTGGCTCAACGTGATGTGAGCCAAAACTGGCCCACATGTAGGGTTGCAAATGTGGCCCAATTATCTTGTAACATATCTGGGCCAGTTTTGGCAAATATATGGCACAGTGGCACCAGCTCATCTGGATGTGAGCCAAAAGTGGCCCACATGTATTGTGGCAAATGTGGCCCAACTATCTTATAACACATCTGGGCCAGATTTGGCAAAGATATGACTCATCGAGAACTGACTCATCTGGATGCAAGCCAAACGTGGCCCACATATAATGTTGCAAATGTGGCCCAGTAATCTCAAAACATATCTGGGCCGGATTTGGCAAAGATATGGCTGAGTGACCACTGGCTCATCTGGATGTGAGCCAAAAGTGGCCCACATATAAAGTGGAAAATGTGGCCCAATTATCTTATAACACATCTGGACCAGATTTGGCAAAGATATGGCTCATCGAGAACTGGCTCATCTGAATGTAAGCCAAAAGTGGCCCACATATGATGTTGAAAATGTGGCCCAGTTATCTCAAAACATACCTGGGCCAGATTTGGCAACGATATGGCTGAGTGACCACTGGCTCATCTGGATGTGAGCCAAAAGTGGCCCACATATAATGTGGAAAATGTGGCCCAATTATCTTATAACACATCTGGGCCACGTTTGGCAAAGATATGGCTCATCGAGAACTGGCTCCTCTGAATGTAAGCCAAAAGTGGCCCACATATAATGTTGCAAATGTGGCCCAGTTATCTCAAAACATATCTGGGCCAGATTTGGCAAAGATATGGCTGAGTGACCATTGGCTTATCTGGATGTGAGCCAAAAGTGGCCCACATGTAATGTGGAAAATGTGGCCCAGTTATCTTCTAACACATCTGGGCCACGTTTGACAAAGATATGGCTCATCGAGCACTGGTACATTCTGAAGTAAGCCAAAAGTGGCCCACATATAATATTGCAAATGTGGCCCAGTTATTTCAAAACATATCTGAGCCAGGTTTGGCAAAGATATGGCTGAGTGACCACTGGCTCATCTGAATGTGAGCCAAAAGTGGCCCACATATAATGTTGCAAATGTGGCCCCGTTATCTCAAAACATATCTGGGCCAGATTTGGCAAAGATATGGCTGAGTGACCACTGGCTTATCTGGATGTGAGCCAAAAGTGGCCCACATATAATGTGGAAAATGTGGCCCAATTATCTTATAACATATCTGGGCCACGTTTGGCAAAGATATGGCTCATCGAGAACTGGCTCCTCTGAATGTAAGCCAAAAGTGGCCCACATATAATGTTGCAAATGTGGCCCAGTTATCTCAAAACATATCTGGGCCAGATTTGGCAAAGATATGGCTGAGTGACCACTGGCTTATCTGGATGTGAGCCAAAAGTGGCCCACATATAATGTGGAAAATGTGGCCCAGTTATCTTCTAACACATCTGGGCCACGTTTGACAAAGATATGGCTCATCGAGCACTGGTACATTCTGAAGTAAGCCAAAAGTGGCCCACATATAATATTGCAAATGTGGCCCTGTTATTTCAAAACATATCTGAGCCAGGTTTGGCAAAGATATGGCTGAGTGACCACTGGCTCATCTGAATGTGAGCCAAAAGTGGCCCACATATAATGTGGAAAATGTGACCCAGTTATCTTATAACACATCTGGGCCACGTTTGACAAAGATATGGCTCATCGAGCACTGGTACATCCTGAAGTAAGCCAAAAGTGGCCCACATATAATATTGCAAATGTGGCCCAGTTATTTCAAAACATATCTGGGCCAGGTTTGGCAAAGATATGGCTGAGTGACCACTGGCTCATCTGGATGTGAGCCAAAAGTGGCCCACATATAATGTTGCAAATGTGGCCCCGTTATCTCAAAACATATCTGGGCCAGATTTGGCAAAGATATGGCTGAGTGACCACTGGCTCATCTGGATGTGAGCCAAAAGTGGCCCACATATAATGTTGCAAATGTGGCCCCGTTATCTCAAAACATATCTGGGCCAGATTTGGCAAAGATATGGCTGGGTGACCACTGGCTTATCTGGATGTGAGCCAAAAGTGGCCAGAATATAATGTGGAAAATGTGGCCCAGTTATCTTATAACACATCTGGGCCACGTTTGACAAAGATATGGCTCATCGAGCACTGGTACATCCTGAAGTAAGCCAAAAGTGGCCCACATATAATATTGCAAATGTGGCCCAGTTATTTCAAAACATATATTGGCCAGGTTTGGCAAAGATATGGCTGAGTGACCACTGGCTCATCTGAATGTGAGCCAAAAGTGGCCCACATATAATGTGGCAAATGTGGCCCAGTTATCTTATAACACATCTGGGGTGGGTTTGGCAAATATATATTGCTCAGTGACCACTGGCTCATCTGGATGTCAGCCAAAAGTGGCCCACATATAATGTTTCAAATGTGGCCCAGTTATCCCAAAACATATCTGGGCCGGATTTGGCAAAGATATGGCTGAGTGACCACTGGCTCATCTGGATGTGAGCCAAAAGTGGCCCACATATAATGTGGCAAATGTGGCCCAATTATCTTCTAACACATCTGGGCCAGGTTTGGCAAAAATATGGTTAAGTGACCATTGTCTCATCTGGATGTGAGCCAAAAGTGGCCCAGATACAATACTGAAAATGTGGCCCAGTTATCTTAAAACAATTCTGGGCCTGTTTTGGCAAAGATATGGCACAGTTGGCAGTGGCTCACCTAGAAGTGATTCAAAAGTGGCCCACATATAATGTTGCAAATGTGCCCCAGTTATCTCATAACACATCATGGCTTTGGCATGGGTTTGGCAAATATATGGCTCAGTGACCACTGGCTCATATGGATGTGAGCCAAAAGTGGCCCACATGTAATGTTGAAAATGTGGCCCATTTATCTTAAAATGTATTTGGGCCAGTTTTGGCAAAAGTATGGTACAGTGGCACTGCCTCATCTGGGTGTGAGCCAAAAGTGCCACCCATATGACATGGCAAATGGCCCTTATAATTCATTACAATTTGTACTACATTTAGAAAATATACGACACAGTCAGCATTGGCTAATCAGGGTAAGTCAAACTTGGCCCACATTAGAATCAAAATATGCCCCCCAAAAACCTACGTAAACCTACGTGTAAACCTACGTGACAAGTCTGGCTTTTCAACACTTCTGACAATGGCTAATTTAGCTTCAAAGGGCAGAATTTTAAACTGCCTTGAAAATTTTTTTAACAACAATTAACAATATTTTTTGGTATAGATGCAGCAGACACGGCTGTGTCTCGTGTACACCAATGCATTTATTTTATGTGACCGGTGTGTTTATTAAATTGTTTTTAATGGGAGTGCTGCGTTTTTAAAACGCCGAAACGACTTGCTGAGTGTTTTTAATTTTTTTTATTTGGCTATAAAGTGCTGAACACATTTTTTTTTACAGATTTACGAGAGTTAAAGAATGTAAAAATTTGGTTAAAACGGTCATCACTGTCACTTGTTACCAGACTGTCCAATCACAATGGACCACACATACCACCCTGACCAACTGTCACAACATTCTTTCTGTACAACATCAAATAGCAGAGTAGATGGAAAAATAATATTTCTAGTCTCCGAACATACGTGTCTATATGACATTCATACTATACAAATATTTTTAGCATTATACAAATTATCAGGGAAATCAGTAAAAAGTAAACTGTGCCACGGATATTCTGTATAGCAACAAAGTGTCTCAACAAAACATGACATCATGACTTCTGCACTGCCAAAACATAATCGCTTACAGCTATTGCCATAGCATTTTCAGCTAGCTAAAACGCTTTGGTGGACACATGGCCTTAGATAGGCTGGATGTAAGGCCACATGTTATGACATTTGCTCACATATGTTTTGTAGGTAGAGTGTTTAGAAAATTGTGTAAGTTCAAACTTATAAAGAGCTGTTTATGGTTTTGGGATGTGCAAGAAGATACTTAATTGCTATTTGTGCAAAGCTTAGGGCACAATGATTTTGCCAAGTACATGTCCCTGTATCAACATCATTTTGTTGATCAAGGCACATAATTCCTGTTCATAAAAATAGTCCTATCTATCCCTAACCCTATCCCTAAAGTAGGAGGGACATTTTAATAACACTGATCTAGAAGCATGGTTGAAAGCCTTAACTTGGCATAACTTCAAACTTCAATTCTAATTTGTCGATATGAATGCTGTTCCAGGATCAATAAAGATGCTGAGCCAGGAACATGTTGTAGCCTACTTTGGATATTTTTATAACAAACGTACAGGAGTTGTACAATATTCAAATATTTAAAATAGCTATAATCAAATAAAATAAAAATTCAATATTGAAAATATAAAAAATATTGTAATATTTTAAAACAAAATAAACGTATTTAAATACATAAATGAAAATTTAATTACATTTTTGGCTTAATATAAATTTATACAAAAGTAATTTTTAGTCTATAAATGATCTTTCTTAAAGATAAAACAATATATATAATTTTAACATTATAATTAATGAAATACAATTAAATGACTGACAATTAGTGAAGCTCTTGTGAGGAAATATTATTATTTTGACAATAAACTTTTTCAATTTTTATTTATTTATTATTTATTTTTTGCTTCAGCTTAGGCCTACTTATTTATTAGAGATAAGATCTCTATTTTCTTTGTAACAAAATATTTACTGCATGTGAAGTTGTCTTTGAAAAAAAAAATCAAACTGACGATTCGGGCCTTTAAATTTAAACGTAGCTGTAAAATTTGAAAAAGGCGCTGGAAACCAACGTCAGTTAGAGGGAGAGAAAAAAAAAAAATCAAACCGACGATTGGCCCTTTAAATTTAAACCTAGCCGTGAAGCGCGAAAAAGGAGCTCGAAACCAAGCCAGAGGATTGCAGTTTGAGGGAGGACGAATACTGCAAACAATCACCAAGGTAAGATATAATCGATACATTTATATTTTCTAGGGCTAGGCGATTGCTTCGTTATACCCGTTAATGGAATAACTTCTATACTTGAAGTAAGATCATTTTGGCAGTATAACTCTAAGCTAGAACTATTATGGTTCTCGAATGCGAAATGAACAAGTATCGATTGAATAGGGGCGCCAAAAGTATTTACATTTGCTAATGTAGGCTACACTACCGGTCAAATGTTTTATGTTTTTAAACGAAGTCTTTTCTGCTCACCAAGGCTGCAATTATTTGATAAAAAAAATACACAAATACAATATAATTGTAATTATATTTCACAATATTACTGTTTGTCATTTTGTTTTTTCATCAAATGAAGCAGCCTTGGTGAGCAGAAGAGACTTCATTTAACTGATCTAAAACTTTTGACCGGTAGTGTCTGTGCTCCGATCTTGCCAATCTTCAGTCAGTTCTGCATGGTGAAAATATTTAACTCTTGCTTTTTTTGGCACAACAATGAAAAATGTATAAAAGCCCAGTGTAATATTTCATTCATGTACATTGGGCATACAGTAATACTGCACTAGTTGTATTACTTTTTGAAAGCACAAATTACTACATGCTTTTTATTACAATAAAAGCTTTTATGAGATGATTACAAAGTAACAATAGCCTAATAGATATTATTGAGCAAGTTGGTTCAGGTATTATTACTTTGTATTTCACATTTTTAGTATACCCTAGTCATTTTAAAATGAGTTTTTCTGCTTTGTTTTTATTTATTTATTTTTTATTTACTGTTTTGAGTCAGGATGCTTTTCACCTTAATAACATATGTCGATGTGATTTGCTACAGAAAATTGCTGGTGGGATTATATTTAAACTCCTCTGAAACAAGAAAACATATCTATACAAATACATGTTCCTAGTCACCCTGGTTTGCTAAAAAAAGGTTAAACTTGTGCCTTTTTGGCAAAAACAAACAAAAGAAACAAAAAGTGTCCTTGTCCGAAATGTGTCCTTGTTGCCTTGGGCCAAAATGTTCTTTAGAGTGGCACTGGCAAAGTATGCACTTGGTCAATGCTTGTCTTCCTGTTAATTGTGTCCTAAGATTTTAAAAGTTGTCATCCTTGCATTTACAATGTTATATATTTTTAGGAACTGTCAGAACCAATAGACTGACAGCTACGGCCACCGATCAAGAAATTGAAACATTTATTAAAAAATGGCTTCATCTGTCAAGTGACCGAGACTGAGGGAGAAGAGAAAGCAAGAAAGGTCCCAAGACACCTGTAAGTCAGCTACATTGTGTTTTTGCCATGTGTATAATACAATGGTCTGTCTGAATACTTGATTATGACCCTAGAATATTTTAGTTTTATTTTTTTCCCAAATTCTGTTTTTTCCATTTTCATTTTTGCTAATTCCGTTTTTTCATTTTCCATGTTTGAGAATTCTGTTTTTTTTACCCTTACCTGTTATTTTAGTCATAAAAAGAGGGTGCTTGTAATGTTAATAATTAAAATGTACACAAATAAAATAGGAATGACCTTTTAACATTTATTGAGGTAACAGACATTGACTCTTACTCTTCAGCAGAAATACTGCATGATGCAACATAACACTAAACTCTAAGTTTAAGTAACAATAAAATATGGTTATGAGCTTTAACATGTCCAGTAAAAAAATTATATATAATATAATATAATTATACAAATCAAAAGTTGTAATTGTTAACATTAGTTAATGCACTGTGAACTAACATGAACAAACAGTGAATGACTGAAACATTAAAAAAGGGGTAACACTTTACAATAAGGTTCATTAGTTAACAATAGTTAATGTATTAACTAACATGAACTAACCATGAGCAATACATTTGTAACAGTATTTGTTAATCTTCGTTGATGTTAGTTATTAAAAAATTAAGCTGTTCATTCTTTGTTCATGTTAGTTCACAGCACATTAACTAATGTTAACAAGATTTTAATAAAGTATTAGTAAATATTGAAATTAACGTTTACAAACATTAATAAATGCTGTATAAGCGATGTTCATCATTAGTTCATTAGTTAACTAATGTAGTTAACTAATATTAACTAATGAACCTTATTGTAAAGTGTTACCAAAAATGGTTAATAAATAATGCACTTCATGTTAGTTAATACTAGTTAATACATTAATTAATGTTAACAATTAAGGCCTTGAGTAGGGTTGGGTATCAATAATCGAGTATCAATTGGAACCGAGACTAACTTTTCGTTTTTCCCGGAATCGTTCAAAAGTTAAAATTTCGATTCCTACTTTCGATATTCACAGTCCGCCGAGCGGAAGAAGAAACCGCTGAACAACATCAACGAAGAAGCGTCTTTATTTATTTTAACCAGGAAAGTCACATTGAGATATTACTATCTCTTCTTCCAGAGAGACCTGGTCAAGACGGCAGCACAAGAAGTTTCATACACAAAATCAACAGAATAAAATACCACAATTTACACATCACAAACAACATGGTTAAAAACGAGTTAAGAAAAACAATTGCACTTGTCCTTTAAAACATTGGGCAGGAGACGTTTAAAGGAGGTCAGAGTTGGGAGTGCATCTAGATTCAATACATTTTGTAAATCATTTCAACTCCAAGGGGCGTAAAAAGAAAAAGCACTTTTACCAAATTCTGACCGAGCCCTTGGGACTTTTAGCCGGAGATGAGAGCCAGACCTAGTTTGGTAGGTAGGCCTATTTGTGTGATAAATTAAAAGATTTGATATGTAGGAAGGTAACTTACCTAAAAGTGCTTTTACAATAAATAAGTGCATGTGTAGTTTTCTCCTTTGATTTAAAGATGACCAAGCTAAAGAATCATAAAGAATACAATGATGTGTCCGTGACTCTGCACCAGAAACAAAGCGTAAAGCAGCATGGTACACGGAATCTAATTTTCTGAGTAGAGTAGTGGCTGCATGCATATATAAAAGATCACCATAATCAATGATGGATAAAAAAGCACTCTCTACTAATTTCTTTCGGGCCTCAAATGGGAAACAATTTTTTAAGCGATAAAAGAAGCCTATTTTTGGCCTAAGCTTCTTCAACAACATTTCGATATGTACATCAAATGCTAATCTTTCATCCAACCAAATACCTAAGTATTTATAGGAACTAACTCTTTCTAGGAAAAATACCATTTGAAGTTGTAATTGAAATGTCAGTTACCTTGGAGCGACCACGACTAAAAATCATATATTTGGACTTTTTTGTATTTAAAGCCAATTTTAAGTGTTGGAAGTGTTGGCATAACCACGCGAGTCGAACATGAGTACCTTACGTCGGCGATCCAAAGTGTGGCTTCACTTTTCTAAAAATAACGAAATCTCGGCAAAATGCAAAATTTGTCACAAAAGGAGTATTTTTACAGAAGGAGTATTTCCTTCAGAAAGGATTATTTCCTTCAGAAAGGCCGTTGGTTAGCAAGGTTAGCTAAACTTTTTAAAAGAATCGAGAATCGTTAGGAACCGGAATCGAAACAAGGAATCGGAATCAGAATCGTTCAAATTCAAACGATACCCAACCCTAGCCTTGAGGCCTCATTATACTTCTGCGTCGGACCTACGCCGAAGCTTCTATGCTGTAGGAAACGTGTTGGTTTTCATTTATAACTTAGCGTCATTGTCCGCGTTGACGTGCAATTACTCTTGTAGAGGGAGCATGTGAAATCCGAGGTAGCAGTCCTGGCAGACAAATCACAGCTCTTGCATTTCTTTAGAGTTGACACGTTGTTACATTTTTGGAGAGGTGCACGTCAGGGTACGCCGAAGGGTACGTGCGCTACACACAGCCTACAACGTAGCTATGGCATGAGTTCGACGAAGAAGTATAAATAGCCCTTTAGATTTACCAAACTGTTTAATGCACTGATAGGTCCAGTCCATTTTTCTACAATTGCTAGTAAAACACTTGGAAAATCAGCATTCTGTTACTGAGTCAACAATTGTTTTTTTTTTTTGTGTGTGTGTATCCAATAAAGGCTTGCAAGATTGCCATGATGACGCAGATGGGCCCAGTCAAGGAGGTCGACTTCTTTAATTTTGGGTGGCTCTGGATGTGACCAACTGGAAACATGTTTTGTTTTTTGTTTAGCTCTAAGATGCTTTATATGCACATATTTTGTGTTTGTTTATTATAGGGGTGTGCGATATGACGATTTTTAATCGTGGACGATTAAAATGTCTCCACGATCTGCTTTTGAAGAAATATCGTAGTATCGTGTTACAGTGCATTCTATCAGTTCAGTTCTGCCGCCCCGTCTCAACTGTACAACGCGACGCAGCCTACACGTGATCACACGTTAATGAACAGGTACGGGACACTGCAATTCACAAAAGTTCATTAGTTGCATAAGCCTTGCCGGTTAAACATTTAATTCACGCGCTAATGCGCTGTTCTAACGTGCACTTTCCTGACCGCATAAATTACCCACGACAATCACAGGAACTAGAAGCCTGTAAACAGCGCCTGAATACTGGACTAAGTTATCTTTCGAGTCTTATTATGCTAATACTGTTAAATACACACAATGTTTACATAAACAGGCTATGTCTAAAGTGAAAGCAAACATTTGAGAGAATATCTGGTGTAATATGCGTCTATATTAAACGCGTCGCGTGCTGGTCTAAAAGCAACAGGAATAAATAGTTGTGCCGCACGTCCTTAAAGGGATAGTTCACAAAAAAAAAAATAATAATAATAATCTGTCATTATTTACTCACTCTAATGTTGTTACAAACCTGTATTAATTTCTTTCTTGTGCTGAACACAAAAGAACGATTTTTTTTAATGTGGGTAACCAAACAGTTGCTGGTCCCCATTAACTTCCAGGAGAGAACCAATAAAAAACTATAGGGGGACCAGCAACTGTTCGGTTACCCACATTATTCAAAATAACTTTTATTTTCAACAGAAGAAAGAAACTTATTTGGGTTTAAAACATCTTGAGAGAGTAAATTAAGACCATTTTCATTTTTGAGGGAACTATCTCTTTAGTAAAAGAAAAAAAAACACAAGGAGAAAATCACTCACTGACTGAGAACTTTAATAGTAGCTTTAATAAGAATCAATTTATTCAGTGAAGTCTCTGTAGTTTTTTAATTTCATATTTGTTTAATTTAATTACTTTCTTCAATGCTACTGCTAAATACACCTAGTGCATCTGAAAAATAAAGCACTATTTATTTAATTTGAATATTAATTTGTGTAATGTTTATCTTGTCTTATTTTTTTAATAACAAAGAAAATAATGACAAAGATTTTTATCTTCGCCACTGGCCTAAAAGTATGCCTTTCTTTTTTATTTTGTTACCTAAGGCTTTGTTTTTAACATAAGGACATTAGTTTGGCTGTAATGAACAGCCACTTGCAAAATATTAAAACCAACTTGAAAAAGAATCGTGATAAAAAATCGTGATCGTGATTTTCCTAAAAAAATCGTGATATGATATTTTTTCCATATCGCCCACCCCTAGTTTATTATTACTATTTTTTTGATTGCTTTCCAGTTTTGAAAATTGAAACTTGCACTTGGTTGTTCTTTGACAATATTAATAAATAATGCAAATGTTTTCAGAAATGTGTTTAAATCATCTGTTGTAACTTCTCTTAACATAGAAAGGGGGCATTTTTAAATTTCTCTTTAGTGTATATTTTTCTTAGTGTCAGTCACAGCATGCAAAAACAAAAACACACAGTTATAGTCTATTTATGTAATTCTTGACACACATGTGGCTGAACAAATTTCCTGCTTGTGGACCAGATCTGGCAAACAGGATTGCAACTGTGGTCAGCTGTGTATTTGGTTTGTGTTTTGGTTACATGTGGCATTGCTATGGCTTAATTGTGGCTCAAATCTGGCAAACTGGAGGGGACTGCCTTAAGTGCATTAATTTTCATCTGGCCCACATACCGCATGTGTAATGATGGCACTTGAATGGTTCGTTCTTGTTTGCCAGATTTGGGCCACAATTAGCCCAAAGCAATGCTGGATGCCAGCCATAAACAAAACAAATTAAGCAGAATTAGCCCCCATCTGGCCCAGACACCAAAATTGCTGTGGCCCAGATCCGGCCCACAATTGACACTTTCATCTGGCCCACCTACCATGTGGAATGGCACTTGGGTGGCCCGCTCCTGTTTGCAAGATTTGGGTCACAATTAAGCCATAAAAAAACCCCCAAAAACGAATGAAGCAGAACTGGCCCAAATCTGGCCCAGACATCAAAATTGCTGTGGCCCAGATCCGGCCCACAGTTGACACTTTTATCTGGCCCACATACCTCGTGGAATGATGGCACTCGGGTGGCCCGCTCCTGTTTGCCAGATTTGGGCCACAATTAAGCCATAGCAATGCCGCATGTCAGCCATAAACAAATAAAATGAAGCAGAACTGGCCCAAATCTTGCCCATACATCAAAATTGCTGTGGCCCAGATCCGGCCCACAGTTGACACTTTCATCTGGCCCACATACCTCGTGGAATGATGGCACTCGGGTGGCCCGCTCCTGTTTGCCAGATTTGGGCCACAATTAAGCCATAGCAATGCCGCATGTCAGCCATAAAAAAAAAATGAAGCAGAACTGGCCCAAATCTTGCCCATACATCAAAATTGCTGTGGCCCAGATCCGGCCCACAGTTGACACTTTCATCTGGCCCACATACCTTGTGGAATGATGGCACTTGGGTGGCCCGCTCCTGTTTGCCAGATTTGGGCCACAATTAAGCCATAGCAATGCCGCATGTCAGCCATAAAAAAAACGAATGAAGCAGAACTGGCCCAAATCTTGCCCAGCATCAAAAATTGCTGTGGCCCAGATCCGGCCCACAGTTGACACTTTCATCTGGCCCACATACCGCGTGGAATGATGGCACTTGGGCAGTCCGCTCCTGTTTGCCAGATTTGGGCCACAGTTAAGCCATAGCAATGCCGCATGTCAGCCATAAAAAAATTTAATGAAGCAGAACTGGCCCAAATCTGGCCCAGATATAAAAATTGCTGTGGCCCAGATCCGGCCCACAGTTGACACTTTCATCTGGCCCACATACCGCATGGAATGATGGCACTTGGGCGGTCCGCTCCTGTTTGCCAGATTTGGGCCACAATTAAGCCCATAGCAATGCCGCATGTCAGCCATAAAAAAATTTAATGAAGCAGAACTGGCCCAAATCTGGCCCAGATAA
>NW_024121184.1:309650-388990 GCF_016745375.1 Pimephales promelas
GTGGACACATGGCCTTAGATAGGCTGGATGTAAGGCCACATGTTATGACATTTGCTCACATATGTTTTGTAGGTAGAGTGTTTAGAAATTGTGTAAGTTCAAACTTATAAAGAGCTGTTTATGGTTTTGGGATGTGCAAGAAGATACTTAATTGCTATTTGTGCAAAGCTTAGGGCACAATGATTTGCCAAGTACATGTCCCTGTATCAACATCATTTTTTGATCAAGGCACATAATTCCTGTTCATAAAAATAGTCCTATCTATCTAACCCTATCCCTAAAGTAGGAGGGACATTTTAATAACACTGATCTAGAAGCATGGTTGAAAGCCTTAACTTGGCATAACTTCAAACTTCAATTCTAATTTGTCGATATGAATGCTGTTCCAGGATCAATAAAGATGCTGAGCCAGGAACATGTTGTAGCCTACTTTGGATATTTTTATAACAAACGTACAGGAGTTGTACAATATTCAAATATTTAAAATAGCTATAATCAAATAAAATAAAAATTCAATATTGAAAATATAAAAAATATTGTAATATTTTAAAACAAAATAAACGTATTTAAATACATAAATGAAAATTTAATTACATTTTTGGCTTATATATAAATTTATAAAAAGTAATTTTTAGTCTATAAATGATCTTTCTTAAAGATAAAACAATATATAATATTTTAACATTATAATTAATGAAAACAATTAAATGACTGACAATTAGTGAAGCTCTTGTGAGGAAATATTTTATTTTGACAATAAACTTTTTCAATTTTTATTATTTATTATTTATTTTTTGCTTCAGCTTCAGCTTAGGCCTACTTATTTATTAGAGATAAGATCTCTATTTTCTTTGTAACAAAATATTTACTGCATGTGAAGTTGTCTTTGAAAAAAAAAATCAAACTGACGATTCGGGCCTTTAAATTTAAACGTAGCTGTAAAATTTGAAAAAGGCGCTGGAAACCAACGTCAGTTAGAGGGAGAGAAAAAAAAAAAATCAAACCGACGATTGGCCCTTTAAATTTAAACCTAGCCGTGAAGCGCGAAAAAGGAGCTCGAAACCAAGCCAGAGGATTTGCAGTTTGAGGGAGGACGAATACTGCAAACAATCACCAAGGTAAGATATAATCGATACATTTATATTTTCTAGGGCTAGGCGATTGCTTCGTTATACCCGTTAATGGAATAAACTTCTATACTTGAAGTAAGATCATTTTGGCAGTATAACTCTAAGCTAGAACTATTATGGTTCTCGAATGCGAAATGAACAAGTATCGATTGAATAGGGGCGCCAAAAGTATTTACATTTGCTAATGTAGGCTACACTACCGGTCAAATGTTTTATGTTTTTAAACGAAGTCTTTTCTGCTCACCAAGGCTGCAATTATTTGATAAAAAAATACACAAATACAATATAATTGTAATTATATTTCACAATATTACTGTTTGTCATTTTGTTTTTTCATCAAATGAAGCAGCCTTGGTGAGCAGAAGAGACTTCATTTAACTGATCTAAAACTTTTGACCGGTAGTGTCTGTGCTCCGATCTTGCCAATCTTCAGTCAGTTCTGCATGGTGAAAATATTTAACTCTTGCTTTTTTTTGGCACAACAATGAAAAATGTATAAAAGCCCAGTGTAATATTTCATTCATGTACATTGGGCATACAGTAATACTGCACTATAGTTGTATTACTTTTTGAAAGCACAAATTACTACATGCTTTTTATTACAATAAAAGCTTTTATGAGATGATTACAAAGTAACAATAGCCTAATAGATATTATTGAGCAAGTTGGTTCAGGTATTATTACTTTGTATTTCACATTTTAGTATACCCTAGTCATTTTAAAATGAGTTTTTCTGCTTTGTTTTTATTTATTTATTTTTTATTTACTGTTTTGAGTCAGGATGCTTTTCACCTTAATAACATATGTCGATGTGATTTGCTACAGAAAATTGCTGGTGGGATTATATTTAAACTCCTCTGAAACAAGAAAACATATCTATACAAATACATGTTCCTAGTCACCCTGGTTTGCTAAAAAAAGGTTAAACTTGTGCCTTTTTGGCAAAAACAAACAAAAGAAACAAAAAGTGTCCTTGTCCGAAATGTGTCCTTGTTGCCTTGGGCCAAAATGTTCTTTAGAGTGGCACTGGCAAAGTATGCACTTGGTCAATGCTTGTCTTCCTGTTAATTGTGTCCTAAGATTTTAAAAGTTGTCATCCTTGCATTTACAATGTTATATATTTTTAGGAACTGTCAGAACCAATAGACTGACAGCTACGGCCACCGATCAAGAAATTGAAACATTTATTAAAAAATGGCTTCATCTGTCAAGTGACCGAGACTGAGGGAGAAGAGAAAGCAAGAAAGGTCCCAAGACACCTGTAAGTCAGCTACATTGTGTTTTTGCCATGTGTATAATACAATGGTCTGTCTGAATACTTGATTATGACCCTAGAATATTTTAGTTTTATTTTTTTCCCAAATTCTGTTTTTTCCATTTTCATTTTTGCTAATTCCGTTTTTTCATTTTCCATGTTTGAGAATTCTGTTTTTTTTACCCTTACCTGTTATTTTAGTCATAAAAAGAGGGTGCTTGTAATGTTAATAATTAAAATGTACACAAATAAAATAGGAATGACCTTTTAACATTTATTGAGGTAACAGACATTGACTCTTACTCTTCAGCAGAAATACTGCATGATGCAACATAACACTAAACTCTAAGTTTAAGTAACAATAAAATATGGTTATGAGCTTTAACATGTCCAGTAAAAAAATTATATATAATATAATATAATTATACAAATCAAAAGTTGTAATTGTTAACATTAGTTAATGCACTGTGAACTAACATGAACAAACAGTGAATGACTGAAACATTAAAAAAGGGGTAACACTTTACAATAAGGTTCATTAGTTAACAATAGTTAATGTATTAACTAACATGAACTAACCATGAGCAATACATTTGTAACAGTATTTGTTAATCTTCGTTGATGTTAGTTATTAAAAAATTAAGCTGTTCATTCTTTGTTCATGTTAGTTCACAGCACATTAACTAATGTTAACAAGATTTTAATAAAGTATTAGTAAATATTGAAATTAACGTTTACAAACATTAATAAATGCTGTATAAGCGATGTTCATCATTAGTTCATTAGTTAACTAATGTAGTTAACTAATATTAACTAATGAACCTTATTGTAAAGTGTTACCAAAAATGGTTAATAAATAATGCACTTCATGTTAGTTAATACTAGTTAATACATTAATTAATGTTAACAATTAAGGCCTTGAGTAGGGTTGGGTATCAATAATCGAGTATCAATTGGAACCGAGACTAACTTTTCGTTTTTCCCGGAATCGTTCAAAAGTTAAAATTTCGATTCCTACTTTCGATATTCACAGTCCGCCGAGCGGAAGAAGAAACCGCTGAACAACATCAACGAAGAAGCGTCTTTATTTATTTTAACCAGGAAAGTCACATTGAGATATTACTATCTCTTCTTCCAGAGAGACCTGGTCAAGACGGCAGCACAAGAAGTTTCATACACAAAATCAACAGAATAAAATACCACAATTTACACATCACAAACAACATGGTTAAAAACGAGTTAAGAAAAACAATTGCACTTGTCCTTTAAAACATTGGGCAGGAGACGTTTAAAGGAGGTCAGAGTTGGGAGTGCATCTAGATTCAATACATTTTGTAAATCATTTCAACTCCAAGGGGCGTAAAAAGAAAAAGCACTTTTACCAAATTCTGACCGAGCCCTTGGGACTTTTAGCCGGAGATGAGAGCCAGACCTAGTTTGGTAGGTAGGCCTATTTGTGTGATAAATTAAAAGATTTGATATGTAGGAAGGTAACTTACCTAAAAGTGCTTTTACAATAAATAAGTGCATGTGTAGTTTTCTCCTTTGATTTAAAGATGACCAAGCTAAAGAATCATAAAGAATACAATGATGTGTCCGTGACTCTGCACCAGAAACAAAGCGTAAAGCAGCATGGTACACGGAATCTAATTTTCTGAGTAGAGTAGTGGCTGCATGCATATATAAAAGATCACCATAATCAATGATGGATAAAAAAGCACTCTCTACTAATTTCTTTCGGGCCTCAAATGGGAAACAATTTTTTAAGCGATAAAAGAAGCCTATTTTTGGCCTAAGCTTCTTCAACAACATTTCGATATGTACATCAAATGCTAATCTTTCATCCAACCAAATACCTAAGTATTTATAGGAACTAACTCTTTCTAGGAAAAATACCATTTGAAGTTGTAATTGAAATGTCAGTTACCTTGGAGCGACCACGACTAAAAATCATATATTTGGACTTTTTTGTATTTAAAGCCAATTTTAAGTGTTGGAAGTGTTGGCATAACCACGCGAGTCGAACATGAGTACCTTACGTCGGCGATCCAAAGTGTGGCTTCACTTTTCTAAAAATAACGAAATCTCGGCAAAATGCAAAATTTGTCACAAAAGGAGTATTTTTACAGAAGGAGTATTTCCTTCAGAAAGGATTATTTCCTTCAGAAAGGCCGTTGGTTAGCAAGGTTAGCTAAACTTTTTAAAAGAATCGAGAATCGTTAGGAACCGGAATCGAAACAAGGAATCGGAATCAGAATCGTTCAAATTCAAACGATACCCAACCCTAGCCTTGAGGCCTCATTATACTTCTGCGTCGGACCTACGCCGAAGCTTCTATGCTGTAGGAAACGTGTTGGTTTTCATTTATAACTTAGCGTCATTGTCCGCGTTGACGTGCAATTACTCTTGTAGAGGGAGCATGTGAAATCCGAGGTAGCAGTCCTGGCAGACAAATCACAGCTCTTGCATTTCTTTAGAGTTGACACGTTGTTACATTTTTGGAGAGGTGCACGTCAGGGTACGCCGAAGGGTACGTGCGCTACACACAGCCTACAACGTAGCTATGGCATGAGTTCGACGAAGAAGTATAAATAGCCCTTTAGATTTACCAAACTGTTTAATGCACTGATAGGTCCAGTCCATTTTTCTACAATTGCTAGTAAAACACTTGGAAAATCAGCATTCTGTTACTGAGTCAACAATTGTTTTTTTTTTTTGTGTGTGTGTATCCAATAAAGGCTTGCAAGATTGCCATGATGACGCAGATGGGCCCAGTCAAGGAGGTCGACTTCTTTAATTTTGGGTGGCTCTGGATGTGACCAACTGGAAACATGTTTTGTTTTTTGTTTAGCTCTAAGATGCTTTATATGCACATATTTTGTGTTTGTTTATTATAGGGGTGTGCGATATGACGATTTTTAATCGTGGACGATTAAAATGTCTCCACGATCTGCTTTTGAAGAAATATCGTAGTATCGTGTTACAGTGCATTCTATCAGTTCAGTTCTGCCGCCCCGTCTCAACTGTACAACGCGACGCAGCCTACACGTGATCACACGTTAATGAACAGGTACGGGACACTGCAATTCACAAAAGTTCATTAGTTGCATAAGCCTTGCCGGTTAAACATTTAATTCACGCGCTAATGCGCTGTTCTAACGTGCACTTTCCTGACCGCATAAATTACCCACGACAATCACAGGAACTAGAAGCCTGTAAACAGCGCCTGAATACTGGACTAAGTTATCTTTCGAGTCTTATTATGCTAATACTGTTAAATACACACAATGTTTACATAAACAGGCTATGTCTAAAGTGAAAGCAAACATTTGAGAGAATATCTGGTGTAATATGCGTCTATATTAAACGCGTCGCGTGCTGGTCTAAAAGCAACAGGAATAAATAGTTGTGCCGCACGTCCTTAAAGGGATAGTTCACAAAAAAAAAAATAATAATAATAATCTGTCATTATTTACTCACTCTAATGTTGTTACAAACCTGTATTAATTTCTTTCTTGTGCTGAACACAAAAGAACGATTTTTTTTAATGTGGGTAACCAAACAGTTGCTGGTCCCCATTAACTTCCAGGAGAGAACCAATAAAAAACTATAGGGGGACCAGCAACTGTTCGGTTACCCACATTATTCAAAATAACTTTTATTTTCAACAGAAGAAAGAAACTTATTTGGGTTTAAAACATCTTGAGAGAGTAAATTAAGACCATTTTCATTTTTGAGGGAACTATCTCTTTAGTAAAAGAAAAAAAAACACAAGGAGAAAATCACTCACTGACTGAGAACTTTAATAGTAGCTTTAATAAGAATCAATTTATTCAGTGAAGTCTCTGTAGTTTTTTAATTTCATATTTGTTTAATTTAATTACTTTCTTCAATGCTACTGCTAAATACACCTAGTGCATCTGAAAAATAAAGCACTATTTATTTAATTTGAATATTAATTTGTGTAATGTTTATCTTGTCTTATTTTTTTAATAACAAAGAAAATAATGACAAAGATTTTTATCTTCGCCACTGGCCTAAAAGTATGCCTTTCTTTTTTATTTTGTTACCTAAGGCTTTGTTTTTAACATAAGGACATTAGTTTGGCTGTAATGAACAGCCACTTGCAAAATATTAAAACCAACTTGAAAAAGAATCGTGATAAAAAATCGTGATCGTGATTTTCCTAAAAAAATCGTGATATGATATTTTTTCCATATCGCCCACCCCTAGTTTATTATTACTATTTTTTTGATTGCTTTCCAGTTTTGAAAATTGAAACTTGCACTTGGTTGTTCTTTGACAATATTAATAAATAATGCAAATGTTTTCAGAAATGTGTTTAAATCATCTGTTGTAACTTCTCTTAACATAGAAAGGGGGCATTTTTAAATTTCTCTTTAGTGTATATTTTTCTTAGTGTCAGTCACAGCATGCAAAAACAAAAACACACAGTTATAGTCTATTTATGTAATTCTTGACACACATGTGGCTGAACAAATTTCCTGCTTGTGGACCAGATCTGGCAAACAGGATTGCAACTGTGGTCAGCTGTGTATTTGGTTTGTGTTTTGGTTACATGTGGCATTGCTATGGCTTAATTGTGGCTCAAATCTGGCAAACTGGAGGGGACTGCCTTAAGTGCATTAATTTTCATCTGGCCCACATACCGCATGTGTAATGATGGCACTTGAATGGTTCGTTCTTGTTTGCCAGATTTGGGCCACAATTAGCCCAAAGCAATGCTGGATGCCAGCCATAAACAAAACAAATTAAGCAGAATTAGCCCCCATCTGGCCCAGACACCAAAATTGCTGTGGCCCAGATCCGGCCCACAATTGACACTTTCATCTGGCCCACCTACCATGTGGAATGGCACTTGGGTGGCCCGCTCCTGTTTGCAAGATTTGGGTCACAATTAAGCCATAAAAAAACCCCCAAAAACGAATGAAGCAGAACTGGCCCAAATCTGGCCCAGACATCAAAATTGCTGTGGCCCAGATCCGGCCCACAGTTGACACTTTTATCTGGCCCACATACCTCGTGGAATGATGGCACTCGGGTGGCCCGCTCCTGTTTGCCAGATTTGGGCCACAATTAAGCCATAGCAATGCCGCATGTCAGCCATAAACAAATAAAATGAAGCAGAACTGGCCCAAATCTTGCCCATACATCAAAATTGCTGTGGCCCAGATCCGGCCCACAGTTGACACTTTCATCTGGCCCACATACCTCGTGGAATGATGGCACTCGGGTGGCCCGCTCCTGTTTGCCAGATTTGGGCCACAATTAAGCCATAGCAATGCCGCATGTCAGCCATAAACAAATAAAATGAAGCAGAACTGGCCCAAATCTTGCCCATACATCAAAATTGCTGTGGCCCAGATCCGGCCCACAGTTGACACTTTCATCTGGCCCACATACCTTGTGGAATGATGGCACTCGGGTGGCCCGCTCCTGTTTGCCAGATTTGGGCCACAATTAAGCCATAGCAATGCCGCATGTCAGCCATAAAAAAAAACGAATGAAGCAGAACTGGCCCAAATCTTGCCCATGCATCAAAATTGCTGTGGCCCAGATCCGGCCCACAGTTGACACTTTCATCTGGCCCACATACCGCGTGGAATGATGGCACTTGGGCGTCCGCTCCTGTTTGCCAGATTTGGGCCACAATTAAGCCATAGCAATGCCACATGTCAGCCATAAAAAAATTAATGAAGCAGAACTGGCCCAAATCTGGCCCAGATATAAAAATTGCTGTGGCCCAGATCCGGCCCACAGTTGACACTTTCATCTGGCCCACATACCGCATGGAATGATGGCACTTGGGCGGTCCGCTCCTGTTTGCCAGATTTGGGCCACAATTAAGCCATAGCAATGCCGCATGTCAGCCATAAAAAAATTAATGAAGCAGAACTGGCCCAAATCTGGCCCAGATATAAAAATTGCTGTGGCCCAGATCCGGTCCACAGTTGACACTTTCATCTGGCCCACATACCGCATGGAATGATGGCACTTGGGCGGTCCGCTCCTGTTTGCCAGATTTGGCCACAATTAAGCCATAGCAATGCGCATGTCAGCCATAATAAAAACGAATGAAGCAGACCTGACCCAAATCTGGCCAGACATCAAAATTGCTGTGGCCAGATCCGGTCCACAGTTGACACTTTCATCTGGCCCACATGTGGACCAGTTCTGCTTCATTTGTTTTGTTTATGGCTGACATGCGGCATTGCTATGGCTTAATTGTGGCCCAAATCTGGCAAACAGGAGCGGACCGCCCAAGTGCCATCATTCCATGCGGTATGTGGGCCAGATGAAAGTCTCAACTGTGGGCCGGATCTGGGCCACAGCAATTTTGGTGCGTGGGCCAGATTTGGGCCAGTTCTGCTTCATTCATTTTTTTTATGGCTGACATGTGGCATTGCTATGGCTCAATTGTGGCCCAAATCTGGCAAACAGGAGCGGACCGCCCAAGTGCCATCATTCCACGCGGTATGTGGGCCAGATGAAAGTGTCAACTGTGGGCCGGATCTGGGCCACAGCAATTTTGCTATCTGGGTCTAGCAGGCTGCAAACCTGGGATATCTTGAGTACAACTGATGCGATCATTAGCTGTTGCATAACGCTACGCATTCTGGTCTATTCAGCTAACCAGTCTAACTGCCCAAGTCCTGGTTCTAATTGCAGCCCAGTCAACAGAAGTTGACAAATGGGATATAAAGCACTTTATAAATACTAGTTTTGTGCACTTGCAATTGGCGCTATCTTTGCGTGAGTTTAATCATCACATTTAGCTTGTGAACAGCGTTTGCTGAGGTAATGTTAAAGAGTGCCATGTAGGCCCTGTTTACACATGGCGTTACCATCCGACATGTGTTATCCGATAACAAGTGGTCAGGAGAGACAGATCGCTGGTGGTGACATTCATTTCAAGTGGTTTTTTAAGAAGTCTTCCCAAGTTCCCCGAGAAGGGTCTCGATGTATTGTTGCCATACTTCCGGCATGCCTATATTTTCCTTAAAGAGATACTCCACTTTTTTTTTTTTAGGCTCATTTTACAACTCCCTCAGTGTCAAACAGTTGAGTTTTACTGTTTTCGAATGTATTCATCTGATTTTTTGATAATTAGAAGAATATCAGTAACCAGACTGTTTCTGGTCTCATTGAATTCCTGAACACTCTCAGAAAAAAAAAAGGTACAAAAGCTGTCACTGTGGCTGTACCTTTTCAAAAGGTACACTTTTGTACCCAAAGGCTGAATATTTCTACCTTAGTTGTACATATTAGCACCTAAAATTGACATATTAGCACCTAAAATTGACATATTAGCACCTAAAATGGACATATTAGCTCCTGAAATGGACATATTAGCTCCTGAAATGTACACATTAACACTTAAAATTGACATATTAGCACCTAAAACGTACATCTTAGCACCTAAAATGAACATTTAGGATGTAAAATGTACATATTAGTACCTAAAATGTACATATTAACACCTAAAATGTCCTTGTTAGCACCTAAAATGGACAAAAGGTTACCTTTTGAAAAGGTACAGCCCCAGTGACAGCTTTTGTACCTTTTTTTTTCTGAGAGTAAAGGTATACCTACTATAGTGAGAGTTCACTGATGGTTAGGTCCATTAATAAGATGTCTGGTCAGGTGATAGTGGTGCATTGTCAACCTCAAAAACTTGAAGTGGCTGTAGTATTTATATTCCTCTCTCTATTTTTTTCTTCCTCTCCTCTCTCTTTCTCCCAGAGCTTTCAAGACATGCTTCTTGTTCTTGTATTGATCTGTGTGACGGTACAGATTAAGTCTAATCCCTGCTGGTTACATTATCGATTACCAACATGAGGATGATTATGGGCTCAATTTGAAGGGGAAAAAAGTCATTTTTCACCACTTACTCACCACTTTTTTTGGACTGGTCTCCTCCACTATCTGTCCAGTTCTCCAGCGTGTTGATTACACAAATTGCCTTCCAACAGTGTGGCATATGTGCTAATCTAATCAGGAAGCTAAAGTCGTTCTACATGAGCTCGTCCTTTGGCTTCTCACGCTTAGGACAAACCGTTCAGGGTCTGCCAGATTAATTTCTTTCAGACATGCAGGAATGAGTGTGTGTGGAAATCAGTGCATTCAAGATGCTACAGTCTCCGGGCCAATGCTATCTTGTGACATTTATGAGAGTGGTTACATGATGGTATATTTTCACACTGGCATTTTCGCCTAACTTTCATCCATTGAAAAAAAGCATAAAAAATTTATTTAGCAAACAAAGCATGTGCTTGGTGAATAACTAAACTGGTTCATTGGTTCAACAACCATCTTGCTTTAACAACAGACCGCCCTTGGCTCAAGTGTTTCCAGCAGTGTGATTGTTCAAGGGATGGTTCATTTATTAAACTGCATGTTATAGTGTGTTATTGTGTATGCATCTCACAGACAATCTCCAGTCTGGTTCTTGTAAACCAGAGAACTGTTTCATGAGGCACTTCTCAGCATCTCTTTTGTCTGGATCAGTGCATTCCTGTTGAGTCTTGCTGTCATCAAAAGTAAACAATAACCAAACCACACCAGAAGTAAGAATTTAGAGCATACAAAAGGTGGCTCCCATGGTACACAAAAGAAAACAATGGGCTGCGTGTTTGCAAATCCATAATTCAATATTGCAGCATTAAAGGAGTAGTTCACTTTTTAAAAAAAAAATGTTTGCTGATAATTTACTCACCCCCATGTCACACAAGATATCCATGTCATTCTTTCTTCTATCGAAAAGAAATTAAGGTTTTTGATGAAAACATTCCACGATTTTTCTCCATATAATGGACTTCAATGGGAACCAAACGGTTCAAGGTCCAAAAGACAGTTTCAGTGCAAACTGCAAACTGTTCAAAGGGCTTTAAATGATTTCAGACGATGAATAAGGGTCTTATCAAGCAAAACGATCGCTCATTAAAAAAAAAACAAAAAAAAAAACAAAGTTTAAGTTTTATAAGCTCAAATGGTCACCTTTTACCGTTAAAATCATGATTATTTTTTACAGTGTATGCATTGAGGATTTGATCATATTTGGATGTCTCTTTTGGAGACTGTAAAAAGAAATTCACGGAGATTCTTCAAATTTCCCTTTTGTTTTATGGAACAAAATACAGATTTGGTATGATAAATAGAAAAATAATGAACAGATGTAAATGGTAAATAATTAAATTATAGAAAAAAGATATAATTTACAATCTACATACCTTTAATAATGTGTTTAGATTAAGTTTTTTTTTTTTTTTTTTACATTTACATCAGAACATGTTTCCATAGAGTTTGTTCTTAATATAATATAAATAAATAAAGGATATGTAATGGGAGAACCCTGATGTTCCTTATGCTCATATCCAAAATAATTTGCCACATAAAATAGCATATTAGCTCACAGATAGCTCTTTATAATAGCACACATTTGTTTGGTTCATATCCAAGGTCCTGCCTGAATGATCATAACTGCCTGGGTGAGTTTTGAATGGAGCCAATAAAGCAAGTGGGTCGATAACACACACACACACACCCTTTCATTATTGCATGCTGAACTGAAGCTACACATTGGCAGCATTATTTCACAAAACTGTGAAAATGAGCTGCCGTTCCCACATGAAAGAGTTGATTTATTCTGCTGTGTTTGTTTCTAATTCAAACCTGATGATATGATGTGTGTGATTGTTTTAAATGCACAGTTTGTTTTTTTTGTTTTTTTTTCAAAGATGGACAGGGCATTTAGTTCTCCACTCGTGCATCAAATCCTAACGACTCCAGCGCGGATCTCATGCCTGCTGTTGCAGAGACGTGTTTATGCTGCAGATGTACTATAAAAAAAAGACCTCACATCTTGAACACGGGGCTCTGTTGATATTCACCCTTTGAATCGGTTTATTTGTCTCTTAAAGGAGCAGCAGAGAGTCTGTAATACCTGCAACGCTGCATCTCGACGAGCCGGGCCATATGCTCAATAAGTTAATTAAAATGTTACGAGCTTTAGCAGCACCACGATGAAATCAGATTTCATGTAATGAAGGCTATTAATATTCCAATATGGCAGGGAGTTTGGATTCACAGACCCGAGATCAGTGGAGGGAAGAGAACAGCAGCATGTTCATTCATCCTCATTTTTACTCCGCTTTGCCTGTGTGTAGTCTGGCACATATATGCAATTACACAAGCGAGTGTGATGAATTTCTTTAACACCTCAAAGGCAGCACAAAGAACTCCTCACATGTCACAACGCACAAGTCACTTAAGTTGTTCTCTGAGCGGTGAGGGAAAATGAAGCATAATCCTTCCCGCTGTGCTCAGACCTGTTTGAGCATTTCACCTGAAAATAACTCCTAATTGGCCCAGTTGTGTCTCTGTGAAGTAAGCTGGTTTTATGCAGTGCTTGATAAGGCAAATATCACTATTATAGCTCATGGCGTTTGAGCAATCCTTAACCTCTTGATCTTCGTTGTGTAAGTCATCCTGGTTGTGTTACAGATATGAATGATGCATCAAAACGTGCAGCATGTTGAGTAGAAGTGGAGAGAGTTGCAATTGTTTACCAATGCCACACTGTAAATCCCCAAACATTTGAAAAACAAACAAATAGAACAATTTCCCTAATATGATCATGTTCACAGTACTGCAAATGGTGTTTTAAAAATAGTTTGTGTATAAAAAGAAAAGTTTCTTAATAATAAATCCAAATCATGCAAATCCCAAATGCTATAGCTGAAACGTAACTTAATTGCATAAAACATCAACGTTAACTGCTGTTAACAGAGTAGTTCACTTTAAAAAAACAAAAACAAACTTTTACTGATAATTTACTCACCCGCATGTCATCCAAGATGTCCACGTATTTCTTTCTTCAGTCGAAAAGAAATTAAGGTTTTTGATGAAAACATTCCAGCATTTTTCTCCATATAATGGACTTCAATGGGAACCAAACGGTTAAAGGTCCAAATGAGAGTTTCAGTGCAGCTTCAAAGGGCTTTAAACGACACCAGATGATGAATAAAGGTCTAGCGAACCGATCGGTCATTTCAAAAATAAATAAAAAACAAATATAATAAAAAAGTTTCATAAGCACAAATGCTCACCTTGTGATGTGCATTCGTGACAAAATGAACTAATCTTTTTTCGAGTCATTTGGTTCATCCAACGAACGAAAGAACGAAATGACTCGGGAAAAAGATTCGTTTATTTTGATGAACGAGTTCGAACAGGAGAGTCACAAACGCACATCACAGAACAGAGAAAGGCGAGCATTTGAGCTTATAAAACTTAAACTTTTTATTTATTTTTTAAATGAGCGATCGTTTCACTAGATAAGACCCTTATTCATTGTCTGGTGTCATTTAAAGCCCTTTGAAGCTGCACTGAAACTCTCATTTGGACCTTGAACCGTTTGGTTCCCATTGAAGTCCATTATATGGAGAAAAATGCTGGAATGTTTTCATCAAAAACCTTAATTTCTTTTCGACTGAAGAAAGAAAGACGTGGACATCTTGGATGACATGGGGGTGAGTAAATTATCAGCAAAAGTTTTTTTTTTTTTTTTTAAAGTGAACTAATCCTTTAATTATGCCTACTGTATGTCGCGAAGGCCCATGGACTGAATCGTCTGGAAAAGTGTGTGGCTTGATCAGTACAGATCTCCAAGTTACTCAATCAAAACCCACTTTCAGACGTGCCTGACAGTCACTCCGTCTCACTTTGGCGCATGCAGGCACCACTCATATTTTATTCAGGAAAATTGAATTATATGTGCAGATGCATTCATATATATGTGCATTTGCATTGCTGTCAGTTCATGAAATTGCACATAGCGTACACCAAGAGGTTCAATCGAAAATTTCAAATGTATGTAAATCCTGGAAGTGGTTTAATTCCAGTGATGGCATTCCTCCGGGTAATCTAACATCCTTCAAAACCTTGCATTTCCCCCATCTAATGCTCTGTTGTCGAGTCTGTTTAAAATGGCCCCTGCTGTTTTTTTTCCCTCCTGCCTTCTTCTCGCTCTCCTGTCCTTTAATGCATTGTTTGAATTTGCTTCACTTAAAGCCTCGCAGGGCTGCCACAATGCACCTGACACCCTCACAATGGTGCTTTTGTTACCTTGCATTAGACAGGGAAGGCAGCTCACCTTTCCCCCTCAGTCCTTTCATCTTCCTCCCAGAGCCACCTGAGCTCAGAGCCTGGCGATCCAATGAGTCTTTCTTCGGAGAACTCAGCACACAGCTGGATTATGGACTGCAATGTCTCAGGGAATGTCTGCTTGTTAAAATTTGATTATTCCAAAATGTCAGGAAGCGAATTATGAAATGCTAAAGGGTTAGTTCACCCTCATGTTGTTCCAAGCCCGTAAGACCTCGAAAGTCGGCATGAAATCAAATTTGACAATATTGTAGTGTTTATTGTAAATTATGTATCTGTCCACATTATTATTTTTTTAAAAAAATTCATGTACCCTTTATAATCTTTAATCAAATACATTACCCTCCCCTCCCCCCTCGAAACGACCTCTCTTCTCTTTCGGTCATATGCCATGGCGAAAGGGTGTGGCCAGATCTGATGAGGGTGTGGCTATGAATGTAAACTGGTATTTGAATCTGCCTCCATTTTGTTTGCAACGTCCAACGATCCAATCAATTCCCAAATGACGAAATCAACCCCCGCCCTACATTTTTTTTCTAATTTCAGAGGCCGTTTCACTCGGATATACGTCATCGCAACATGGAAAAAAATTACAATCTCACCTTCCGTTTCATGCGACTTTAAGATATTTTAGATTTTGTCCGAGAGTTTTCTGTCCCTCCATTGAAAATGTATGTACGGTATACAGTAACTGTCCTTGGCCAGAAAGGAAATAAAGACATCATCAAAGTAGTCCATGTGACATCTGTCGGTTCTGGGTTACACTGTAAAAAAATAATCCTAAAAAAAAACGGTAAACTACTGGCAGCTGTGGTTGCCAGCATCATACCGTAAAAATACAGTGTGTTACTGTTTTTGTGTTAGAACTGTTAAATTAAAGTTTTATACTGTAACTAACAATAAGGTATTTAGCTGTTAATTTCAAAAACAGTAACACACCGTATTTTTAAGTTATGATGCTGGCAACCACCCGTTTTTTACAGGATTATTTTTTACAGTACAATTTTTTTCAGACTGTAAACAAAGCTTGGGCACATTGATAACACATCAGCAGCGCCTTACGTCAGGAGCGTCACTTAACGCGGATCCACAACAGAACCGGAAGACAATACAACGATGAATAAAGCCGTAGTTTGTTTTGTTTTTTTGGACCAAAATGTATTTTTGATGCTTCAAAACATTGTAACTAACCTACTGATGTCACATGGACTACTTTGATGATATCTTTATTTCACTGCTTTCACTTTTTTTCACTGTAAATTATACAATGAGTTGTTCTTTTTTACTTTCAAAAACTGTCAATTTAAGGGTCTTTTACAGTAAAACTACATTAAATGTACCATGAGATCTATCACGGTCATTTACCGTATATATTACGGAAACTTTTTTTTAACCGATTAACAGTTTTGCACGGTAGCATTTTTACAGCTTTTTTACCGTTAAAATCACGATTATTTTTTACAGACCGTACATACATTTTTATTGGAGGGGCATAAAGCTCTCGGTCTAAATCTAAAATATCTAAAATGTGTTTTGAAGATGGCTTGGAACAACATGAGGATGAGTTATTAGTGACATCATTTTCATGTTTGGGTGAACTAACCCTTTAACATGCAGCCATTCTCTGGGACAATAACGTAAATGACTTATAGACAGCATCCTAACTGAAATGGAAACTCAAAAGTGATTGATCTATTCCCATAAAATGCACAGGAGAGTTTACACACAACTGAGTATTATTGCATTTTACAGAGCGGATTATTTTTGAATAAGCATACAATATATAGCACTAAACTGATCACAAGTGACATTAATAATGTTACAGAAGATTTCTATTTCAAATAAATGCCTTTAGGATAAACATGGTGCCTTTTGGTTTGCCTTTGTGTCAGAATCATGAATATGATGCCTTCAAATGTTGCCTACAAAGAGGCGCACAACAAAACCAAAACTTTTCGTCCTGAATGCAGCACACATTCTTCATTTGGTCAGCTTGTGGCTTGTCACAGTGGGTCTCTTTACCTATCATTCTTTTCTTTGCCTTTTTATTTCCTAGCATGCATGATGCCTTAACATGATGTCGGTGAAGACTCACTAAGTTTCGCAACAGAGCATTTCAATTGTCAATGGAAGAAATCTATGTTATCACCTATCCTTACCCCTAAGCCATACCATCACAGACAACTTTCAGCATTTTTACATTTTCAAAAAAAAAAAAAACATCACTTGGTATATTACGCTGTTTTACTCACGGAGACCAAAAAAATGTCACCATAAGGACAAGGATTTCAGATATAGGCATCTTTGTGGGGACATGCCCGAATAAAGTAGGGATCACGAGACAACACACACGCTTGAGTGCGTGTGTGTGTGTGTGTTTGTGTTTTTTTAGCTTTCTAAATAGGGACATTACATAGACTTCTATTGTTTTTATATGCAGCTGGTTATGCTATATCCAACCCGGTCTCATCCCAAGACGTCATATAACTGACGTTTTGGGACGTCTTTTGACCATACGTCAATATTCGCCTTTTTAGGGCCCCCTTAAACGTCGGTAGATGAGGTTATGGGATCCTAACTCTACCCCATACCTAAACTTAACCCTAAACCTAACCCGTCACCTAACTGACGTTAAAGGTAAAGCGTCAGTTGTATGACGGCCCGGGATCGCCATCTACCGACGTTTAAGGGTGCCCTAAAAAGGCGGATATTGACGTATGGTCAAAATACGTCCCAAAACGTCAGTTATATGACTTTTTGGGATGAGACTGTGTTACTATATCCTAACACTAACCCACACCCGCTAACTAACCCAAACACAAAACTTTCTGCACTTCTTCAATTAAAAAAAACAAACAAAAAAATTTTTTTACAAATGAGACCTTCCCCAAAAAGAGGTTTTGGGAGTTTTTGTCATTAATAGCTCAATTTTGAGTACAATTTTGTCCCGAAAAAATATAGTTAACCAGGTACACACACACAGTTGTTGTTGTGTGTGACTGGACGTTTTCCTAATCACTTGTGCAATATAGCGGAGAGAAACCTGACCGCTCACCTTTCACCATCTCACCATCATTAGTGTTCTGACAAACCCATTTCTATCCCCAGGGGAAATCTATTTACCTGTGTGTGTTTGTCTGTGTGTGTGTGTTTCAGGAGTGATGAAGTCCTATATGCCAGTTTCTTTGGGAATCTACATCTTTAGGAAAGTATTTTATTGAGTTTGAGTTGGTGTGCAGTAGAGTTGAGTGGAGCTTGCGAGTGTGTGTGTGTGTGTGTGTAGGTAGACCACAGCTGCGCTCTCATACTTGTCTCCCTCTCTAATGAGGACCTTTTCCAGATGAAAGCCCTGCTACCGCTGCTGTTCCCGTCATAACCCATTCTACGTCTCCCCCTGCCAATCGAGGCCGACTGAAACCTCTCCAGGGCTCTGCCAGTTTAATCACACAACAACCCGATTCCTTAAATCTTCCTCTTCAATTCCCTACAGCAAGACCCGCTTCCCAAAACATGACTATATGCACACGAACAACCTCTTCTTACAAATTTGCACATACTCAGAACCGAATTGACAGTGCCTTTTAAATTCCAGTTCAACTGAGATACTGAGCAAATAGCATGCAGAATTGCAATTCAATTTTGAATGTAAGGAATCTTAGTAGAAATTAATTTGAATCTTTGTTCAAGTAAAACAAAGAAAGACAACAAAACAAAACAACAAAGTTTGTCAAGATACATTTTGAACTTGCTAGAAATCCATTTTTACAGCGTTGATGGGTGGATTTTTTTGTGGATTTTCTAATCTTTTATTATTCCCCAACCTCATGGGACTAATTTCGTCAGCCTCATTCCCATGTTATCTTTCTCGATTTTATTTGAGTTTTTTTTTGACCGATGTGGGCCAGAAAATAATCATTGCTTTGTCACAGGGGGAATGTTTACCCTTGGTTTGATGGTTGCAGTTCTGTCTTAAATATTTTCATTTATGCATTTGGCAGATGATTTTATCCAAAAAAAACTTTGCATGCAAGCTATGCATTAGTTCATGCATCCCCTAAGAATCAATCCCATGACTTGTTCGGTTAAATATATATATTTTTCAATCAAGTGTTGCTTAATAAATATTTAACAGTAAAATTACTTTATTTCAGAGGGAATCATGCTTTACACTCAATGGGTCTCAGTCAGTAAATTAAGCGTACGAATGATTTTGAGAACAAATCATGATCCACCCCAAATTTCATAACAAAATGTATTCTAAATTTAAGAAAAAATCCAGGAACGACTGAAACCACTTTGGCTTCGTTCGAGAATCACACTAAAGCAGGTCTGCAAACAGCTGCAAGTTTGCTGAGAGTGACGAAAGGCTGTCAGGAAAGAGTGTGCGGGAAGCCCTTATGAAAATGTGCGTGCGAATGTTAGGCGTGAGAAGTTCTCCTGTGTGTGTGTGTGAATATAAATCTCTTCCAATATGTGAAATCTTGGTGAAATGATTAAGTCCAAGATTTATGTTGTATAGTAATTGATTAAAGTCTTATTAACCCTCCTGTTACCCTCAAATCTGATAACACTTTTTACCCTCTGGGGTCAATTTGTTTTTTTTTTTTTTTTTTACAAAGGTTTGTCTCAGTTAATTTATGTCTTTGTTGACTACTTAAGTAACGTTTTAAGTTGACATCCACCCACCACCCCCTCCCCACCCCACCTAACCCCACCTAACCCCTTATACATCCAGAATACCCATTGCACGACTATGCACAAATTTACAAATCAACATAAAATCTTACTGATTTGACCTAAAATTGGAAAAGTATAAATACATCTGGTGTTTTATTTGTTTTATAATATTTATAAGTATATATTTATGTAATCTATGACATTTGGAAAGAAAAACTATTTATTTTATCAAGGATAGTAACACGAGTTTGGGGTCAATCTCACAAAAATTATGTTTTCTCCTCCCCCATGGCACGGGAAACATCAAATTTCTCACAAAAATGATGTTTTCCCCTCCCAAATACACAGGAAAGAATTATTAGTTATCTTAGAGAATTATGTCACATGTCATGTGAACTACTAGTAGTTCTCGCAATACTACAGATATGGTTATGTTTGGTTAGAGCCCTAAAACAGAGGGACGTTTTTTGAAAATGATATTGAATATGTAAAAATACAATGAACATTATAAATTCAAATTATAACATGTTATAATGACCTCAATATAACAACCAAAACAAATGTGTGTGAAATTTTAATATTTCTTCTGTTTTATTATACATCTCAAATTGACCCCAAGGAACACCGATGTTACAAAGTTTGTACAGGACTTTGAAAAAATATTAGCAGGTTAATTTTATGTTTACAGAGTTGTCCCCATTAAATTAGGAAAAGTCATTAAATTTGCAAAAAAAAAAAAAAAAAAGTTTTTACAGACGTTAAACATTGAATGGGGTAAGGATAATAGGAGGGTTAAAGAGTGTGGTGATATTTTTATTTCTGTCTGTTCTCTTTCTCCTCTGTTTCTGTGTCCATCCCCCACCACCTGAATCCCGCCGCTGTCCATCACCTGTTCCACTCCATTTAAATCGGCTGACGTTTCCATAAACATCCTCCCTTTCTCCTCGCTCCAACTGTGCTGAATAGCTTTATTTGCTGCTGTTTTTCGCCACAGTTGGCTGGCGGCGTAACCACCTAAGTGGAGAGGTAACATTTGACTCCTTGCGCACCTTTGTACAAGTTGTTGTTCCCAGGGAGTGAAAGAAAACTCCCCTCCGTTTAGCATTTGACTAAAGCTAATTTACCCTTCGACCTTGCGCGCTAAAAGCTCGGAACTGCGGCGGACAAAGCGCCGGGTGTCGGGTTCGGTCCGTTGCCGTTGTGAGGAGAACTCGATCCGTTCGGCCACCGGAGATTCTCAAGGACAGGTTGTTGTTGTCGTGGGAAACAGCAGCTGTTTCCAGGTGAAGGTTTTTCAAAGCGCTCTGCTCCCGCTGGGAGTCTGGAGCCACTTCAACCTCCTGTCCGCCCAAAGCTGTCAACCTGAAAGTTCACCAAAGCGTGCATGTCACATCCAGTCACCTTAGCCTAAGCCACATTAAAGTGAGCAGATACTTGTTAAGACAATTTCAATCAATGCTGTTGTATTGGTCAGTTGTCAAAGTTTAGGGAATCCACATATTTAGCAGTTCGTTTTTGTGGCACCACTTCACAAATAGACCACTCAACAGAGGGTTGTGGGACCATTTTAAACAGCTATAGAAACACACTGTTCTGATGTCTCTGCCAGTTGTAGTGCCTAGTTCACACTACATGATTTAAAAACGTCGGGCTGAACTGTGGGGTTCAAGTTGAGCTGTTGACACCACACGACACAACGTGATTAATCCGTAACAGGAGGTAACACACTACACGAGTTGACAACAACTCCATTACCGATTCCGATAACGATTCAATCTTGCACGTTTTGTCCCGAAAAATGGCGCGATAAAACGAACCGAAAATGACGGGAAACAGCACGTGCGCCAATACCCAGTGAAGAATACTGACTTCAACCCATGCCTTGCTCTGATTGGCTGTAGCTCATGACATCACGTGAGGTTGAGTCGTGCGACAGCTCTGGATATCTAGCATGCTAGATATTTTTCTGGTCTCTGCAACCATCATTAGCGTTCATCGTCCGGTAATCCCTCACGATTTGCATGCGATAACACTCTGACTTGTCGGTGAGCGCAACGATTTGCAACTCGCCCTACTATGAGTTTGTTTACCACCGAAACGACTTTGAAGCTGTTATATTATGGTTCAGATCTTGCATAGTGTGCCTTTAAAATAACCACGTTTTTTATTTTTCTAAGTGTGAAGAACATTTTAATAGTCTAAAGAACCTTTTCCCACTATATAGAACCTTTTGTGGAATGAAAAGGTTCTGTGAATGTTAAAGGTTCTTCACGGAACCATTTGCCAATGAAGAATCAATCATTTACAATAAGAAGTAAATTGTTTTCCTCAATATCTTCTTTGGGTGCATATGTGGCCTTTGCAAAATGAGTAGCATGCTCTCTTATTTACCCTGTTTAAACAAACCAGGTTAAACCAGGTGGTTCGCTAATCTTAACTGTGTCTCAGGCTTAGGCTGCTTTAAAATGTCCAGCTCTGGTTCTGCCTGCACCAGTATTCAGTTAAATCCTGATCCCTCTTCTTATGGCATCTTAGGCCACGTTTACACAAAGCCAGGTATTTAGCAAAACGAATATTTCCCCACTCTCCGTTTTCAAAACTAACATCGTTTACAACCCGGTCTCATCCCAAATCGTCATACAACTGACGTTTTGGGACGTATTTTGACCATACGTCAATATTCGCCTTTTTAGGGCCCCCTTAAAAGTCGGTAGATGAGGTTATGGGATCCTAACTCTACCCCATACCTAAACTTAACCCTAAACCTAACCCGTCACCTAACTGACGTTAAAGGTAAAGCGTCACTTGTATGACGGCCCGGGATCGCCATCTACCGACGTTTAAGGGGGCCCTAAAAAGGCGGATATTGACGTATGGTCAAAATACGTCCCAAAACGTCAGTTATATGACTTTTTGGGATGAGACTGTGTTATCGTTTACACACCCGCACAAATACGCCTTCGAGCGCCATCATAACTATGCCAAACCTATTGGCGGCAGTGTAGGGGTTAAGGATAAAGCCATTCAAGCCAATCAGAATCCTCAGAATCGACAAGAGAGAACCTAAAACGCTGTTTCTCCCAGTTCACACGACAACACATAACAGGCGTTTTCAGAAATCTCCACTTTGGCCGGAGTTTTTAGAAATAATCGTTTTCAGTGATAAAAACGGCGTTTTTTGTAAATGAGAGGACAAAACGCGACGAAATATCTGCGTTTTCCCATCGTGTAAACGGCTTAGATGAATTCTGAGATGAGAGACTGACTTCTGGGTTCTTTCTGGCAGATGCACTGCTAGTCAAGATTGATTAGTTGTTATTTATATCCCAATGTGCCAGTACAAACAAGGGCACCACAAAGAACATTAATAAAGATTTCAAAATATAAACATCAAAATGTGTCTATTCCACTGCATGCGAAGGAAATTACAAGGAAATGAAAGAACAACTCAAGCTGGACGCGGACAAAGCATCAATGCAATTTAGCAGTGCAGAACACAAATAGATATGTTCCTGCCTCACACGAGACTCTCCCATGTCAACATTGTTGAAAACATAATGAATTCTCCATGTCCATCATTCTAAGGATTACGGGACACGTCATTATCATAGAAGGTGATAAGCATGGCTTTGGGCAGGATAAACCCCGTAATGAGCTTTAAGCTTTACGCAATTAATTTACTTTTCATGAGGGGAAGAAAAGTCCACGCGTGGGGATCCGTGGCCAGTAATTAAATGTAACCTCATTTAACTCTCAGACTATCATACTGGATATGTCGGAACAAAACGACAGAAACTAAAGGGACACAGAGACTCATGCTTTATGGGTCTGTGAGATGTTGTCCACTAAGGCTGTATTTACATTACATGGTTTAAGTGACCCAAATACGATTGTGGCACAGATCGGATATGATGACCCCTGAACATGTGGGCAGTAAAACAAGTAAATGAATTTATGGTATTCTCAGAGCAGTTTCAGGTGTCATTCATTCAAGGAAATAAAACTGATGTGAGTAAAACGTGATATCTGATAAGTGCATTTTCATCTGCCGTGTAAGCCGACAGATCAGATATTCCCGTCAATGAAGATTGCGAAAAAACACGATGGCGAATGACGTCAACTCAGGAGGATACCAACTGTGATCACATGACTCTCAATAGTGCAATGGAGGACAAAGGCTCAACCCAAAGTTTTGCTGACCTTTAAAGGTGCATTGCACAAGTCTCTGAGTTTTTGCAGAACTACGCCCCCTCTGGCGACAAGCGAAACTGCAACCAGAGTTTTGCACTCTCATGGATCACAAACACACACGCTTGCACGAGCTGTTCATAACCAAAGGAGCATCAGCCGCACAAATCTTTTGTTACAGTCATAATGAGGTAATAAAGTGCAAGTCATTTTAAATATATGAAAGGAAAGGCATTCGAGTAAATTACACACTTATGTGTGTGTGAGGGGAAAACTTCGTTTTTTTGTTTCCATCTGTCTCCATGTTGAACTCTTTTATGTGCTTATTCACTTATGATTGTCTCATTATTGAAACACGTTCATGAACAATATAAGTTATTACTTTGTATAGGACCCGTTTGAGCCCTAGAGCAGACCGGAGATCTCTCCATTTGTACCCGATGTTGACTCTCGTCTTATTCCGACGCCTGGCACTAGACACAAGTTGTATTTTCTTTGTCTTACGTGGAGTTGGCGTTGGGGTTTGGAATGAACTACAAGCCGGTCTCTTTAAATCCATCTTCTACTTTTGTCGGAAGTTGACCAAAGTTTTGTCGCTCGAGTTGTCTTCGCTGATACGGAGAATGGCGGCGAATACACAAACCTGCCAGACGAGCCCGTTCTCATCCCAAAGCGCCATATAGGACGCTTTTGCAAAAGCGTAAATATCCAACGCACATGGCACCCTTTAACGTGAAATGGGACGCAGATATATTTGGGCAGAAGGCGCCCCCTAGTGGTCTAACCCTTACCCTACACCTTACCTAAACTTAACCATAACCGAAGCGTCTCATTAGACGTTAAAGGGTGCCATGTGCGTTGGATATTTACGCTTTTGCAAAAGCGTCCTATATGGCGCTTTGGGATGAGAACGCGTTGGCCAGACATAGGCGCGCATGACGTCATGCCCAGTCTCAAACTTCGTCCAAAATCCCTCTTTATTTTACAAGATTATAGAGGCAATCATAGTGATCAGAGAAGGGCTCATAAAGCCCATCAGGCAATTGTTTAATTCTTTAAGCATCTATGGGTTAGACGGCTATTTTTAACATGAAATGTTGCATAATGCACCTTTATATGGTGTGGAAAGCTTGTTATTTCATACAAATTTTACTCCCTTTTTTTAGCCTAAGCTTTTCCAGGTCAGTGCGTCTACCTTGGGTTGTTTCGCCAAGTGCAGTTTAAATGCAGATATCGTATATGGGTCATTTTTTTTTTAAGAAGATGTAAATGGTTGTCAAAAAAATGGGACATAGTCAACAAATCAGAATTGGCTATCAAAAGCTGCAGAGAGAATATTCAGCCATGTTAGATTAGTTCGTTTCATCAATATCTTGCTCATCTTTAGAAGTAGACTAGAAGAAAATGTTATAGCTCAGAAGTTGCTTAAGTTAAGAAGCTCTTTATATATTTTGGTGAGTTTTTCATGTTTTTGAAGTCTTTTATGCTCACCTGCATTTGTTGGATGAAAAATACAGTAAAATCACTAAAACATTATGAAAACAATATGAGATGAGAGGAACAATAATAAGTCAATGCGTTCTTTCACAAATGTTTTGTGCTCCCCTGAGAAACTTTGCTTTTACTCACAAAACCTTTGTGTTCTGTGCAAGCAAATAGAACGTTTTTTGGGGGGAACGTAAAACATTTGTGAGAGGACACAAAAGTATCACGAGTCCCGACTCTGTATATTACTGTTTAAATAGTTATTTTCCATTTGAATTTCTTTTAAAAGGTAATTAATTTTTGTAATGCAAAGCAGCCATTACTGCTCAAGAAACATTATTATTGTCAATGTTGAAAATAGTTGTGCTGCATTACAGTATATTATTGATGCTTATTCTTTGATTCAGATTTCATTTAATTAAACATATATATTTTTTGTAACATTATAAACATTTTTAAAGCCACGTTTGATTACATGTTATTGTAAATGATCTTTCTGTTGGGTGTCTGTGATGTTGCAATCTGCTTGCAATCACCTGCAATCCCTTGTCGTTGACAAGCCACTTGTCTGGCCTCGATTCCCCCCCAACCCCAATGGAAAAATTTGGAGTATGTGCTCATTAATGCTGGGTTAATTTCCTGAAGGTACTGTACCAGATCCCAAAACATGCATTAGTTCCACCAAATCTGCGAATGAGCTCTTTTGATTCTGCTAGATGAGTTTACTAGATGTTGCTAGATGTTGGATAACCACAATGCATCAGTCAGGTGCTCTATAAAATGACACGAAAGCTGGAAAGTACGACAGGTGTGATCCATCATAGGTAGTTCAGCGTGTACTGCACTGGCTCTCATTTTAGACCTTCATTGCTGTGACTTGGGTCTGATTTGCACAGATATTCCTTCCCACTGTCCTTGATTCAGTTCTGTTCTTTCCCCTCAGGGTGTTTTTTTCTCCCTCCCTACATCTCTTTCTCTCTCTCTCTCTCACACACACACACAAATAGTGAGCTTCCTCGCTGTGTTTTTAGCATCCCAACCTTTAGGGAACATTCTATGTAGGCAGCACCACAAAATGACTTTAACAAATTTAAGTAATTCTTTTCCCCCTAAACTTTCCATATTTAGTAAAATAGATAAATAATGGACAACCCAATGCATTATGTAACTCCCTAATCCATGAAGGATACGCAATGCTAAAACTAGGCATCTATGTTGAAGATATTATTCTATTTTATTCCCTAATTGTTTTTTCTATCTATCTATCTATCTATCTATCTATCTATCTATCTATCTATCTATCTATCTATCTATCTATCTATCTATCTATCTATCTATCTATCTATCTATCTATCTATCTATCTATCTATCTATCTATCTATCTATCTGATCTTTCTTTCTAACTAATCTATCATTCTATCATTCTAACAAATCTATCTATTTTTCTTTCTAACTAATCTATCTTTTCTTCTTTCTAACTAATCTATATTTCTTTCTCTCTAACTAATTTATCTTTTCCTTTCTAACTAATCTATCTATCTTTCTAACTATTCTATTTTTCTTTCTTCTTTCTAACTAATCTATATTTTTCTTTATAAATAATTATCATTTTTCTTTCTAACTAATCTATCTTTTTTCTTATAACTAATCTATCTTTTTTTCTTTCTAACTAATCTATCTTTTTCTTTATAACTAATCTATCTTTTTTTCTTTATAACTAAACTATCTTTTTTCTTTATAACTAATCTATCTTTTTTTCTTTATAACTAAACTATCTTTTTCTTTATAACTAATCTATCTTTTTTCTTTATAACTAATCTATCTTTTTTCTTTATAACTGATCTATCTATCTTTCTTTCTAACTAATCTAGGCTATCTTTCTTTCTAACTAATCCATCTATCAAACTTCAAACTACTTTAAACTTCTTCAAACTCTCTGATCTTAAACTTAAAGTTTGTCACATTAAACTTTTTTCTAGGTTTTTTTTTTTGTTGCATTAATTGAATTTACAGTTTGGAAGGAATCATAGCTTGAGATGCCTAAAAAAAATGTCATATCCTTTCACAGTTCAGGTTTTGAAACTGAGAAATACTGTCTCTTTTCATTTCCTCTTCATCTGATGAGCTCTTCCTGATTAGAGACATGTGGTCAATTCATATCGACCCGTATGGCTGCTGTTTCTTCCCTTATTTTTAGTAAAAATTATAAATCCTTGCATATTTAAACGAATTAGCTCATGCATATGCATGATCTCACTAAATGGTCTCCTCTGACACCGCTTACCACAGTTGCACCAATCACGCCAACCCTATGTGGGTAAATTTGCATGAGGACATTGGAATATTAATCACTCTTGACAGCAATAAGGTGAAAGACTGAATGAGGCAAAGTGGTGTGTGACCTATATAGTTCACGAGACCAAAATATCTAGCCTCCTTTAAATACATGTATAGTCCAGCTGGCCACATTTGCAGTTTGATTACATCTGTTATTTACCAAACCCACATAATCTGTATTTAAAGCCTTTACAGCAGAAGGAGGGAGCAAAATTAGCTTTGAACAAGGAAAGCGCAACGATGCTGCTGTCTCTTCTCTCTATCTGTTCCCGTGTTTACCCATGTCGACGCTCTACTTTTTGTCGACAGCTGCCTGGAATACAACACACTACATCACTCACAGAGCGTACGCATGTCTGACAGATGACCAAGTTTACTGAGTGCTGTTAAGAGATGGATTCTGGGGCAGGAACCCAATTTATCTGCAGCTACCACTCTTCTCCCCAGGTGACAAAGAGATAGAGGATGAGAGAGAGCGAGGGAGGGCTGGCTGTGCTAAAATTAGCAACATGCTACAGACTGGCAGGCTTGTATCAATCACATATGTCTACTTGACAGAAAGAAAACAGGGGAAAAGAAATAGAGAGAGAAGAGCTTCTTTTGGACTACTTTTACGTTGCATTTTAGCCCAATTCCTTTCATATTCACGTCACACCCCCACAATCTAGTTTATCCAGATACTAAATAGCACTGTGAATATTTAAATTAAGTTATTGTCATTTTTTTTCAACACAATCACCCCTCATTTGTATGTAAATTAGGCTTATTTTAGATTTCGCCTTACTCACAAAACCCCACGCTGTTTGCCTAGTGAAATTAACATTTTGATATTACAGTGGAAAGCAGACAGTAAACTGAATTTTATTTAAAAGTAATATCTGTGGATGAAGTGTCAAATATGACATATAACTGTCCACATTAACCTGATCTCTTTATTTAGGGTTCATGTAAACACGTTCAGATTCATCTATGATGCTAGCTACATTTACATGGACACGTTTTGTTTCAATTGAAACAAAATGTGTCCATGTAAATCTACAGTATTACCAGATACGAGTAGTCTGTTGCATTCACCACAACCTATAGTTTAGAACTGGCCTTTGAGATGGGGAATTTTGGTCAGCAAATTGCATTCAGCACAGATTTTTGCATAATTCCTGAATAAGGAGCTAACATAATACAAAGAGTACAAACAAATGCTGATATCAGCAAGTGCAATTCATTATTAATGAATTACATTTTTTATTTAGTCATTTAGCAGATGTTTTTTTTTAATCCAAAACTACTTGCAACTGAGGAACATTGCAAGCAATTTGTCATAAGTAGCAACAATATTTGCACTTCACAATGCCAAGTTTCAAGTATACGCTAGAGTCGCACAAGCTTTGACAAGTAAAGAGAGAGAGGACAAGAGAACTGCCCCCAAAGACTTATGCAACACTCGGAACAATCCAGCAATCTCTTTCCTGAATGTTTTGTCTGTTTTAAAACTAGACATCCCGCTATAATCAGGACAGTCGTGATTTAATGAGCCATGTCCTGCATACAGTCGGAACACAGTTTGTCCCAGTTGTTGGTCTTAGCATATGTTTGATTGCTACAAATAAACATTTTAAACGGATGCAGCGATGGTTAAATTGTTTTAGGTGTAGTTACTTTATGGATCCATCTGGGGATTTTTTTTTTTTTGCAATAACAGCCATATCGTTACAGGACAGTCTTCAGAAAAACCATCAGTAAAAATACATATCTTATATGCTGTACACACACATTAAAACATATAGTACACATATAATACAGTTTGATTTATGGTTATATGTAATATCCTTTCTGTTGAACAAAACTATTGACTTAAATCACACCAAGCTGGATTCAAAAAAAATGTTGTAGAGAATGTGAAACACGAATGATCATCTGGTTACCGAGTTTTATATGACCCAGTCTGGGGCAATTATTCTTCATTTTGGCAAGGTGAAATGGGTCGAACTGGTTATTTGGACCTCTGCATAAAGGTCAGGGAACAAGAGACCTCATTGTGTGCTCACATTGATTTCACTGATACTGACTTCTGCTCTCATTGCCGTCACTGTTTGATTTAATTTACTGGTGAAGAAAGAAGCGGGATACAGTGATGTAAGATTGAGCGACATGATAGCGGGCTAAATGATAAATCTGCAATGCCAGTTGTGAAGATAATGATCCACCTTGGCATCATTCGGATGGGAAGGAAAGAATACCAGATAGATAGATAAATAGATAGATGGGTTATGGATAGATTGATTGATTGACGGATAAATGGATGGATAGAATGCCAGAATGATTGACAGATAGATGGATGGAGGGACGGACAGATGGGCGGATGGACGGGTGGGTGGGTGGGTGGGTGGATGGATGGATGGATGGATAGAATCTCAGAATGACGGATGGACGGGTGGATGCATGGATAGAATGTCAGAATGCCAGATGGATGGATGGGTGGATGGATGGATGGGTGGATGGGTGGATAGAATGCCAGAATGCCAGATGGATGGGTGGGTGGATGGATGGATGGATGGATGGATGGAATGCCAGAATGCCGGATGGATGGGTGGATGGATCGAATGCCAGAATGCCGGATAGATGGATGGATGGGTGGATGGGTGGTTGGGTGAATGGATGGAATGCCAGAATACCAGATGGATGGGTGGATGGGTGGATAGATGGATGGATGGATGGATAGAATGCCAGAGAGATGGATGGATGGATGGATGAATGGAATACCAGATGGATGGATGTGTGGATGGATGGATAGAATGCCAGAATGCCGGATGGATGGATGGATGGATGGATGGATGGATGGATGGATGGATGGATGGATGGGTGGATGGATGGATGGATGGATGGATGGATAGAATGCCAGAATGCCGGATGGATGGGTGGATGGATCGAACGCCGGATGGATGGATGGATGGATGGGTGGATGGATGGAATGCCAGAATACCTGATGGATGGGTGGATGGATGGAATGCCAGAATACCTGATGGATGGGTGGATGGATGGATGGATGGATGGATAGAATGCCAGATGGATGGGTGGGTGGATGGATAGAATGCCAGATAGATGGATGGATAGATAGAATGCCAGATGGATGGATGGATAGAATGCCAGAATGCCGGCTGGCGGACGGATGGATGGATGGATGGAACGCCAGAATGCCAGATGGATGGATTGATATAATGCCAGAAAGAATGATAGACAGAAAGATAGATGGATAAAATGATTGATGATGGATAAAATAATGGATGGATGGTTAAGGGTCTCAGTCGTGATCAGAGCAGCTTTAGAGCTGTTCGAGTGTTTGAAATAGTCTTGTTTTCTCCTGCTCCAGTGAACAAAGGTTGTCCACAGAAGATGGACGTGCTGCAGGTGTGTGGCCTCATCTTGAGTCCATTAACTGAGGATTAGGGCACTTTATTCCATTTCAGCCCCATAATCATTCCAATGTCACTCTGTGGCTTCCTGCACGTAAAGCTTTCAAGCGTTCGCCTCTCCTGACAGGAAAGAGAGGAGGAACGTCAGCCTCTTTAGTCTGATTTTGTCTGTCTGTTGTTGAGCGTGATGAATGAACAGACCTAAGCCAGCCGGCCCTTCTCGCCCCGGGGGTCTTCGTTTGATCTCTGACCAGGAGGGCTGGCGAGGGAGCTGGGGCATGTCAGGACCTCTGGGCCAAACTGACAGCGGAGCATCCTGGGACCCCTAAGCCCGATTTATCCCCCGGTCAGAGGCGTGTAGTGTATGGAGGGATTGAGCCTCTTAAAGTCAGTTTAAGTTGTTTTATTCTTTGTTTGAAGGAGGAAATGGAACTGATTTGGGATCTGGTTGAGCAACAGGCTTTCAAAGGCTGTCAGGGTCCCCCGGTGCCCTCGATGGAAGATAATTCGAATGAGACACAAATTAGACCGCGATCTGGAATTATCCAAGTTAAAACAGAAAGGAAAATCTGTTTGTTCCCTGGATGACTGAAAGTATTTTCAGGCTCGCCCTGAGACATCTCTGCACAAACCTGCCTGGCTGCCGCACATATGTTTGCAATGAATTCAGGCAGGGCTTATGGAATATTATTTCAGGTATGTGCAGTGATCCATAACAATTTGGCAGGTTTCCATGGTTACCAAGGGGTCCAAAACTCGTGCGATAAACAGACTGGGATGCAGTAATCAGAAAGAGAATCAGTCCCCGTCAGCTCAAACATACACAATTGCTGCTTTTAAATGAGAATTCAAGCAGACCACTTGTGATTTTAAAAACCCTGTTAATTTTCCTTCTTGCTGCCGTTAATGAAAGTGTGTAGTGTTTCTTAATATACATTGGCCATGCTACATTGATTGACATATATGTAGAGTAACTGGGAGAGAGTGAATTTGTTTATTAATACGGTCGGGTTGCTCATGCAGTGCACATTCAATGTCACATCTGCACACATTTACCTAATCATGTCTCCAAGGTGACTATTTGCATATGTTAATTACAGAATATAAAGTAGGAGGGTAGGCCAATTCAGCGGCAAACAAAGCCTAATCTGAATAACGTGAACACACGAGATGGGAAATTATTATAATTTGGAGGCCTGTGTTGATAGAAGTGATGCATTTGTTAACCACTGTGGGATTCTGTCCCATTTAAATAAACTAAATGGTTGAAATGAGTACTAGAAATACAAAAACGATGTGCATCGCATCTAAAAATAAAACTAGAGTGTGATTGTCTGAAAAATACTCCCTGGCAAAATATATATGTGTACTTCTCTTAATAAATATTAGGAGACACTCCATTACATTTACTCTGGGTATTTTCTCCATGTTTCCTGTTAAACGTTGTTAATCTCTTTAGTGTTAAACCACGTGCTCAGCATTATATTTCCTTGGAGATGTTCTTTATTGTCCATGTTCTTTGTTCATTCTGTTAACGCTGTCCTTTTCTCTGTAAGCGAGATTGAAGGACCACAGTACGCCCTCATTCTGTGTGTTTACTGAGGTGTGCTGTAACAGTTTTAACTCGAGGTCTCATCCAATCAGCTCTCTTGGTTAGGTAAGCACCTTTCATCTTATCACGCTCCTTTCATTCAACCTCATTGTTTGCTTTGGCGCTGTTGCTATGGCAACCGGGCTGAGGGCCCCTGTTGATGGGACATACCATTATGGTTGGGGGTGGGGGTGGAGGAGAGGTCTACATACAGTCTGCGCCAATAATGGGCCCGTGTGTCCAGGGCTATAAATCTATGAGCAGGGAAATGCCTTTCTGCTGACAGCGAGGTTGTCATGGTACAATAAAGTGTGGGATCTGATGCTGTAGGTCTCTGTGCACAGGTGTGAACCATGCAGGTGTGATCCTGAGTCTCTCTCTCTCTTTCTTTACCGGCCTCTTTGCCTTTTTGTTTTTCATATTTTCTCATTGCACATTACATTTTTAAAAAATGTGTTTAGCGGTTTCTCGGGTGTTTCCAGGGTGTTTCTATGCAGTTTCTAGGGTGTTTACATGATGTTGCTATGCAGTTTCAATGATGTTCCTGTGATCTGGGCGTTTTCCATAATATTGGTTTAATTGGTATATTTACGAATCTATTTTTTTTTACTACAAAAAAAAAATGTTTTATAAACAATGTGGTTGCTATAGGGTGTTCTGTGTGGTGGCTGCTATGTGGTTGCTGAGATGTTTTAGGTTATTTCCAGTGTGTTGCTATGCATTTTTTAGGGTACAAGGTGTGCAAGGCGTGAAGTGTCTGATCAAATTATATTGTCATGCATTGTTGTTTTTTCTTCGCGGATAAGTTGGCATATTTTTTTACATTTATTAATTAACAGTTGCTAGGGTGTTTCCAGGGTGTTGCCATGCAGTTGCTAGGATGTACTGAGTCTTTTTCAAGTTGCTTCTGTAATTGTAATTTTGCCAGGGTGATTCCAAGTTGTTGCTATAGTAGGGTGTTTCCAGGGTGTTGCTATGCAGTTTCTAGGGTGATTCCAGGTTGTTGCTACAGTAGCTAGGGTGTTTCCAGGGTGTTGCCATGGAGTTGCTAGGATGTACTGAGTCTTTTTCAAGTGGCTTCTGTAATTGTAATTTTGCCAGGGTGATTCCAAGTTGTTGCTATAGTAGGGTGTTTCCAGGGTGTTGCTATGCAGTTTCTAGGGTGATTCCAGGTTGTTGCTACAGTAGCTAGGGTGTTTCCAGGGTGTTGCTATGCAGTTGCTAGGATGTCCTGAGTCGTTTCCAAGTTGCTTCTGTAATTGTAATTTTGCCAGGGTGATTCCAAGTTGTTGCTATAGTAGGGTGTTTCCAGGGTGTTGCTATGCAGTTTCTAGGGTGATTCCAGGTTGTTGCTACAGTAGCTAGGGTGTTTCCAGGGTGTTGCTATGCAGTTGCTAGGATGTCCTGAGTCGTTTCCAAGTTGCTTCTGTAATTGTAATTTTGCCAGGGTGATTCCAAGTTGTTGCTATAGTAGGGTGTTTCCAGGGTGTTGCTATGCAGTTTCTAGGGTGATTCCAGGTTGTTGCTACAGTAGCTAGGGTGTTTCCAGGGTGTTGCTATGCAGTTGCTAGGATGTCCTGAGTCGTTTCCAAGTTGCTTCTGTAATTGTAATTTTGCCAGGGTGATTCCAAGTTGTTGCTATAGTAGGGTGTTTCCAGGGTGTTGCTATGCAGTTTCTAGGGTGATTCCGGGTTGTTTCTACAGTAGCTAGGGTGTTTCCAGGGTGTTGCTATGCAGTTTCTAGGATGTCCTGAGTCGTTTCCAAGTTGCTTCTGTAATTGCAATTTTGCCAGGGTTATTCCAACTTGTTGCTACAGTAGCTAGGGTGTTTCCAGGGTATTGCTATGCAGTTTCTAGGGTGATTCCAGGTTGTTGCTACAGTAGCTACGGTGTTTCCAGGATGTTGCTATGCATTTTTTAGGGTGCAAGTTGAGTTGCAATGAGTGAAGTGTCTGATCAAATTATATCGTCATTCATTGTTTTGTTTTTCTTCGTGTATAAGTTGGCTTTTTTTTACATTTACTAATAAAAAGTTGCTAGGGTGTTTCCAGGGTGTTGCTATGCAGTTGCTAGGATGTCCTGAGTCCTTTCCAAGTTGCTTCTGTAATTGTAATTTTGCCAGGGTGAAACCAAGTTGTTGCTACAGTAGCTAGGGTGTTTCCAGGGTGTTGCTATGCAGTTTATACTATGCAGTTGCTAGGATGTTCTCACATTCTGTTTCCATAATGTTGCTACACAGTTGCTATGATCTTTCCAGAGAGTTGCCCTGGAAATGGTGTAAAATACTCTCCATTGGCAGTCTTTTATTTGTACTTTTGAAAACCTTTCAAGAAGTGTCATTTTCTGCCCTTTTCCACCACTTGACTTCAAAAGTCTCACGAAAGCAGTAGTGTTGTTAGACACCCGGTTACACCTCTCCCCATCTTCTCAACGTCTCTAAATCACTCCGTGTTGATTGACCTGGGACTCGGGACACACCCCCACCCTTTTCCCCGGGTTTTAATCATGCGCTTTCCACCCCAGCCGCACGCACCCACCCAGACACTGCTTAAAGTGCAGCTGGTAAAGGGACCTGCAATTGGTTTCAATAAAGCCTGTTGAGGAGGGGTTGGTTGGGTGATATTTTGTTTATGGTTCCACATGTGGAGATGCTGACAAGAATACTGATGGGTCCGGAGTTGTCTCTACGGGACCCTCTCTCTCTCTCTTTCTCTCTCCTTTTCTCTTCAGCCCAGATGGTTAAATGCCCATTAGATTTGCAGAGTAGGCTCTTAACACACACTGATCTGCATAGACGGGCTCTCAGCTCATTCCCAGCGTGATGACTATGTGATTGGGCCCTGCGGGACCTCAGTCATTACCATCCAGTCTGAACCTCTGCTTAATAAACCAAGAGGCCAACAGAGCTCCAAACAAAAGACATGGGCTACTGCATTGACAGGCATATAATTATTAATTAGGCCGGTGAATGTTTGGTTGGACGTCTTTGATTTTAGGTTTCAGTTTCTGAGAGGAAAATACATATTTGAGGGGTTCAAAGTGTTTAAGTATCAACAGGCTAAACAACACTGGGCTGATGACCAAGAAACTTGGTCTTGAACTAAAATCAATCTGGCAAAAATAATGGTCACAACAGCGAGCGCATCTAGTTTGCATGTTCCTGACAGCTAATTTGACCAAAACCAAATAATACAGAGGACTGAATCGTGTTGGTCAGTTCTCACTCTGGTGTTGCAAATTTGGGGCATCTGTTCATTTCCGGCTCTCCATCTTGCCAAATTCCATGCTGAAAAAACCTCCAGTGTCATTCATTTTAAATGTATGATGTATTATTCACTGTATTTATTCGGTTCCTGCCTTCAATTCCCTGTCCTCCCATATTCAGAGGGGTTATCTAAATGCTAATATGGCAATGCATTAACCCGGAGAAGAATCGCGGGTACACGAGCGGCGCACTGACCCCTTTTGACAGAGGAGAAAGACGAATAAAAATAACCCCAGGATTTTTATAAGGAAGTGTGGGGGCAGCCTCTCTCATTTCGTAAGTGTTACCCTGATAGAAAATGCATGGAGGTTTACCCGAGACATAAGATCTCCCCGTCGAGAGTGGAAAGGGACTAAAAAAGATGTTCCAATCTGCTTCTCTAGTTTCTCAATTGAGTCAAAATGACAAACGTTTACTTTATAGTGGCTTTGAATGACACTGCAGATCCAAATCCAGTAAAAGTGTCCGAGTGCATCCCTCCACAGACAGGAAACACACACACAACTGCTGGGGGTTGATAAAGGAAGGATGTGTAAGCACTTGTTAAACTCAGCCCCACTGTCTCCAACAATAAATTGTTAAGGTATTTAGATCATTGAAGGAACAATCGCTGGAAACCACGTTAGTGAACATGTCAAATGAAACTAGTAGGCCTATATAAATCTTGTCAGGACTTAATCATGGTAATCAGGTAAATCATGCCTCTGTTTCAAAACCTCGTGAACTGCAAGCTTCTATGGCTGCATCCTAACTGAAACTGAACCTTGTTTGACTATTTTTTTACTTGATTTCCAGTAACAATGTCTAAAAAAATCCATATACCTTAAATTTAGACTGCATCAGAAACTTTACTTGAAGGGGTGTGCATAAGACTGGCATGACACATGTCTTGAATATGAAGTAGGGTTTATGCATGTTTATGACAACTGTCATTAAGTGTCTTTCACTCAATAATGACATTTGGGATGCACATATTACATTGTTTAAGATGTCTTTGTTATGACACCTTGACATAAACCAAAAATAAACCAAAATCTTTTGCAACACTACACTGTAAGAAAAAAAAATTGATGGTTTAACTTAAAAAAAGTAAGTAACCTGGTTGCCTTAAAATTTTAAGTTGATTGAACTGGAAAAAAAGTGAGTTAATACAATGAAGGAGATTAATTTAATCATCAGAAACTCAAAATTATATGTTATCTGAACTAAATAAATTATTTAAGTTGATTTGACAAAAGAAAAAATGTTGTGATTACTACACTGTAAAAAATATTGTTGGTTTAACTTAAAAAAGTAAGTAACCTGGGTTGCCTTAAAATTTTAAGTTGATTGAACTGGAAAAAGTGAGTTAATACAAGTAGATTAATTTAACCATCAGAAACTCAAAATAATAAGTTATCTCAACTAAATAAATTATTATAAAGTTGATTTGACAAAAGAAAATATGTTGTGATAACAAATCTTGAAACTATTTTTAAATTACTTTACTGTCACTTTTGATTTATTTAATGCAGCCTTGCTGAATTAAAGTATTCATCAAAAAACATCTTATTGACCCCAAACATTCAAATGGTAATGTATATTGCTCACTAATTTTGGAAAAGAGATGCCATGCAGGGCAGATGCATTCTTTGTGTGGGCACGTCTTCATACTGCGATTAGCTTTGATGTTTTGTTCTCGGTGATTCTTGTTACCTTGCATTCCAGAAAAGGGGCAAGATTATGTTTCTTTCCAGAGAGGGAGCTGCATATTGCAGTATAATACCTTAACGTGCGCTGTCAGGTTTACAATGGCCGAAACGTAGTTTGGGGGCCAGTAGCTAAAATTAAAAGGCATCAGGTTCCCGTCACCGCCAGAGCAAGGCTCATTGGTCTCAAACAACCTGAAACAAACATCTGAGGAATCTGATAAGAACTCCAGCAAATGTCTCTCATGAAAGAAGGGAACAAAGAGAGATCTCTCTCTCTCTTTCTCGCCCTCTCGTTGTGGAGTTTCAGGACAGTTTAATGTGTTATCCTCTGGTTTTGACCTTCAAAATACTCCCAATCTTGCCCTGCAGCTGTTCCAACAGAGTTTTTTTTTTTTCCTTCTTCTTCACCGCGGTCTGGTAAAGTGGAGTGTAAGATCTTTTTCCTCCCATAGAGAAGATGGATAATGTGATGATTCATGGCCTTCCCAACTGCAGGCTCAGTGCAGGGCAGAGCTGTATTACGATATTATCAAACATGGCCTGGAGGCTGCGGCCTTCTCTCAGATCATGTCACACAGTATGAGCCCAGCATTTCTCATATGCACCCTCACTGTACATGGACAAAATGAGTTTATACTCACAGCCATTTCTGCGGAAAACACTCACTCTTTGTCATTGGTGGGTCTGGGTGTGTTTGGAATGGAAAACTGCATACTGTGCATGTATAGGGTTTAGAAGTTTGTAGTTAAAGTTCACTTAAAAAAAAAAAAATACTCACCTCCATGTCATCCAAGAATGTCTTTCTTTCTTCTGTCGAAAAAAAAGACGGTTTTTGATGAAAACATCCCAAGATTTTCTCCATATAATGGACTTCAGTGGGAACCAAACGGTTCAAGGTCCAAATGAGAGTTTCAGTGCAAACTGTTCAAAGGGCTTTAAACGATTTCAGACGATGATTAAGGGTTTTATCTAACGAAACGTTCGCTTATTTAATAAATAAATAAAAACGTTTAAGTTTTATAAACACAAATGCTCGCCTTGCTCTCGACTCGAAATCCAAATGTAAATGCATCTGAGGAAAGGGCATATAATAAGACATCAAATCACTGTCGTCATTTCATTATGTTTATTGAAAATCCAGAAAGTGCTGTCCACTTACCATCTCAAAAAATAAGTATGGTTATATTTACAGAAATTTGTGTAAAAATGTCTTAACATGTGCTTTCAAATCAAACGTAAAGATGTTAAACATTGTGATAGATATCGCTCTGGATTCATTTGTCACTCTGGAAATGAAAGGTCGCAACTGTGTTATTTGCTATATGGGGAGCCTTCTGTACATTCTCAGAAAAAAAGGTACAAAAGCTGTCACTGTGACTGTACCTTTTCAAAAGGTAAACTTTTGTCCATTTCAGGTGCTAATATGTACATTTTAGGTGTGAATATGTACATTTTAGGTACCAATATTTACATTTTAGGTGCTAATACATTTCAGGTGCTAATATGTACATTTTAGTTACTAATATGTACATTTCAGGTGCTAATATGTACATTTTAGGTTCCAATATTTACATTTTAGGTGCCAATATGTACATTTCAGGTGCTAATATGTACATTTTAGGTGCTAATGTGTACATTTTAGGCACTAATATGTACATTTTAGGTGCTAATATGTACATTTTAGGTGCTAATGTGTACATTTTAGGCACTAATATGTACATTTTAGGTGCTAATATGTACATTTTAGGTGCCAATATGTACATTTTAGGTACTAATATGTACATTTTAGGTGCTAATGTGTACATTTTAGGCACTAATATGTACATTTTAGGTGCTAATATGTACCATTAAGGTACCAATATGCAGCCTTTAGGTACAAAAGTGTACCTTTTGAAAGGGTACAGCCACAGTGACAGCTTTTGTACCTTTTTTTTCTGAGAGTGTATATGTAGTTTGTCATGCAAACAGAAAACTGTGCTCATATTGGCATCTTTCAAAACGAGTGTTTTATGTCACTCTAAGCATACCGTCTTGTTTTCTCTTTTTCTCTTGCCATGTCACTCCTGAGAAACATAGGAAGTCCACATTATATGTGACACATCATCTGAATAATTCCATCTACAGTCTTGCTGTGCATGTGTCAACAGTGTATCTCGACTCAATTCAGAAGCGCTGGCACCGCAGGGAAATTTCTGTGCATTTTGTGAGGCAAGAAATTACATGATCGAATGTCAGTAATGGCACTTACGTGTTTACATATTTGGTAGAGCCTGGGGAGTTTTTGGGATTGGATCAACTTTAGCATACCTGTCGGGGGGGAGGTTAATGTTTCACACAACAATTCACAGACAACTCAGAAACATTTCTCGCTGAACAGAGGAACCTGACTGGCTAGGACAGTTGGAGAGCATAATCACCTGTGACTGTACTCCTCTTCAGACTTACAGAACAGTGTGTGACGCAGCTGATTCCTTTGTTCATATAGAAGCCACACAAAAAGCCATTGAAGCGTTCCAGGGAAACAGACGGAGATATCTGCAACTTTCTTCCCACTTTCATTCGCCTACGCCGTCCTGAAAACCCCACTCAACCCTATTTGTGTCTATTAGAAGAATTATCAGTGACAGTCTAACTCTGCTGTAGATGTTAAAAGGGTTTCATTGTGAAAAACATGTCATTCAAAATGTTTTTTTTTAAAATATATGTTATATAAATCTCAGTGCTTTCGACTGTTAAAACTTCATGCAAATATTTCATGTTGTTGTTTTTTTAAAAATGTATTTTTTATGACCGCTTATTTGTAACAAATGGGTTTTCGATGTATAACTGATGTCAAAACACCATTTAGTTCTCCTATCCAAATCTAAATCATCTGTTTGTTTATGTAAAATTATAATTGAGACATGAGCTACAGTGAAGGGAAAATTTGCAGCAAATGTTTATTCACATTTTCATTCCTTCTCACACAAATCAGTAATTTGGCATTAGATGTTTTGGAGTAGTGATATGAGGGTGAGTAAATAATGACAACACCTTCATTATGTGAGAAACAGAGCCGTGTCATACACAAAAATATTGTAAATCACTGCCGTTTTCCTTTCCATGGCCAGCGCTGATGTTTTACTTCTCACTTTAATCCCTCTAAAGCGTTCATAATAAGGCTTAAAGATTGGAGCGGTGGATCATTGTGAAATCAGTGAGTGCAAGAGAATGAAAATTTAAAGATTCCCACAGAATTTGTTTAGCGCTAGTAAAGCACAGAGACAGCATTTATGGTGTCTACAGCAATGAAGGACTTCCGAATCTATCGCGCTGAATGAATGTTAAAGTTTTAAATAGATGGTTCACTCAACAATTGCAATGCTAAGCAGAAATCTATGCTAAATCATTCTAGTTTCATTGCCAGGAAATGTTATCAGGTGAGCCATAAAGTTCATTTTGGAATTCGTTTACTATTGAGTCTGAAGCCGAAATATAAATGGATGTATTAGTTGTGTAGAATTGGTAAGCAATATCTGAATTCCCAGCTTTGTGAAAATCCATAATTTCAATTAGGCAACAATAGATTGGTGTATTTGTGCCCAGAGCTGCTTAACGACTTTGGCATTGGTGCTGAGCTGGAAATATACACGGTGTAGCATCCAGCACATATCGACGTCTCCTGAGGATTTGAATAAGATCTCTCGTACTTCCCCCTCAAAGAACCTTAAAACAGGATCTCTCTCCATGACACACGGTTGGTGTGAAACCCAACAGATTGCATGCTTTACAAACAACTTCAGTTTAAACTCGCGAATGTGACTTGGTCAGCTGTGGGTAAATTATCACGTATGTCGCTCCAAAACCATATGCTGATATTTTTACTGTCTGTTCATAAAAAAAAAACATTTTTATGATACTTTTTGTGTTAAATCATTTTGAGCTTTACTCAAAAAAAAAAAAAAAAAAATATATATATATATATATATATATATATATATATATGTGTGTATGTTGGCTTTAATTAAGTTTCTTTCGTCAACAGGTTCCACATAACTGGGTCACGCTAAACAAACATAATTTGTTCATATAACTTAAACATCATGAAATTAAGTAATTTGTAACTTCAACATCATGTAATTGAATAATTTTAACCGACTCAATTTAAGAATATTCATTAATCCATTAATATTTCATTTAATTTTAGTGACACATAATTAAATTGACAGACTATAACTAGCTATTTGCTAGCAGTAGCACATATTAACATCTTAAATGTTAAGTTTAACATGCTCCTTCAATCAAAACCAAAAATTTAGAGTGAAATCAGTCGACAACCAAACGAAATGCTCCACTCTCCTCCACAATGGTAACCCACTGTAATTTAAATGGTTCTAATAATTCCAATGTAATTTTACATTAAACACACTATCAAGTCTTCGCCTTTTCTAAATTTCTTTTAAAAAAAAGATAAAACAACACTTAATTTTACCATTTATTCTCTCTTAATTCAACCATGTGCAAAGCATGCTGGGAACTAACAAGCACCGCCCAGTTTCAGTAAAAACAAATTAAGTTCGGGCGAACTTGCCCGAACGATATTGCCACCCGCTGGATGTACGACATTTTTTACTTAACATAAATGGTTTGTGTTTAGACAATGCGTAAGGATTTTGTACTGTTAAGAAAATTACATAGACCTTAATAGAAATATAAATTTTTCTTGTCAAAAAACACAATTATTATAAGTAAGCTAAATATAAATATATTACACTCTAAAAAATGCTGGGTTGTTTTAACCCAATTTTGGGTCAAATATGGACAAACTCACACGTTGGGTTAAAAATGTAATTTAAAAATGTAACCCAATGGCTGGGTTTGATGTTTGACTCCATATTTGACCCAAAATTGATTGACCCAGCATTTTTTAGAGTGTATGTAAAGTGCAAAACCTTCCTAGTTCACTTATTTGAGTGTTGACATGGAAAAGTCCGGCCAAGATATTCATCGAATGTGTTTGAAACGACATGAGGGCGAGTAAATGATAACTTTACCTTTGCAATTTAACAAGCAAGCTGCTACACCATACCCTGTCTATGACTTCAGGTTTCAAAAGCTATCCATGTTCATACAGAGCTCAGCACAGTATGTGATTGTTCAAAGTTTATGTAATTTTGGTAGCGAGAGAGAAGCCGTTTTCTCTCACAGGGCTCAACATTCCTGTGGGTTCAGTCTCGCCTCCAGATTCCTGGAGAAACTCTTCGCCGTCCTCTTTCCGGACACACATCATCGCTGTTCAGGTTATTAAATTCCATCACACTCTGTCTAGGTGAATCAAATTACCGTGGCGAGCGGCTCCAGGCAGAGCTGTGGTTTGCTCAATGGGGCAAAGGCTCTTTGTGAGCTCTTCAATGCTGTCCCTAATTTAGCATGCAATGCACAGATCATATTTTATGAAGCTGTAAGTGTTAAATGAACCTGTAATGCAGCATTTGAAAACATTACCAGGTGGGAAGAAGGGAACACTTTTCTAAAATACAATGTCTTGAAGTGATTATCACCTACTAATACAAATTTGGTCATTTATACTCACCCTAATATGCCATTCTAAGACGTTCTTTCAATTAAATACAAACGATTTTGTGCAGCTCTTTTCCACCTACCACATGCGTCTATAGGACTCTTTATTTAAAGTCTTCTAAGTCATACAATAGGTTTGTGAGCCAATCCAACACTATCTCACGACCAATTTGTACGAATTCGACGCAAGTGGCTAATTCGTACTAATTTGTACGACCTCACTCGTACTAATTCGTACGATTTGTCTAAACCCACGTGATGGTTAGGTTTAGGGGCGGGGTAAGGGGTAGGTCATTCATACGAATTCATTCGAATTGGCCAATTCGTAAAATATGTAGGATTTAGCAAAATCGTATTAATTCGTACGAGTGAGGTCGTATGAATTGTTACGAATTAGCCACTTTTTAATCATTCGTCGAATTCGTACGACTTGGTCGTGAGATCGGGTTGGCCAATCTTATAATCTTCCCAAAGCAATCCCATGGCGAATTGGTGGCTAATTCATATGAACTTGTACAATCTCATCCATACATGTTTACGTATGACCTACTTACGCCGCTGATGGAAAGGTTTAGGGGTGCATGGACCTTCATTTTGTTTCTTCAATTCACATCATGAGAATTCTTATTTTCTTTTGAGATTGGGTTCTGTTGAAGCTCTGAAATTGAACAAAAAAAGTCATATCTCAGCAAACAAAAATATGTCCTAAGAAGGTTGTCAACATTCCCACAAACATTATTTCTGAATGTTTTGTTTTTGTTTTATGCAAATGTTAGCTGAGCATTCTGAAACAAAAGTACAATTTTTTAAAAAAGTTAGACAAACGTTCCATGTATTATGTATGAATAACATTTTTGTGCTAACGTTTTAAGAACATTATTAAAACCCAGATAACTTTGAACAAACATTCTACTAGTGTTAGCCAAAAAGTCTTGGATGGACTGTAAAAATGGTATGTTGATGCACAAGCTCGATCTCATGAAAGTTCGTATCCATAGAACGAATGTTATTTCTTGTGCGATTTATACGCCAAAAATAGTTTTTCTATATGATCCGCAGTTTTCGTGTGCATATGACACGCACTTTATGGCGTGTAATGCGCACGAACTCCCCACCCCCCTCCCCCCTAAACCCAAGGGGATTTCAGTGCGCAGCATATGCACGCAAAAACCATTTTTGGCGAATTGGGACGAGAAATGACATTCGTCATTTTCACGAGACTGTGTTGGATGCACACACACACACACACACACACACACACTATTTGACTTGTGATCTAAAGTTTAAGTTATTGACTACAAATGCACCATATCTGATTAGTAAAGGGTAAGATTTTCCGTGAATAGCAATTTTATATGACTCTAAATATAGCACATAGACTACTTTTATGTCCTTTTTGACAGATGTGGTCCCTGAACTGCACACTGTAAAAAAAATATTTTCAAGATTTGTTATCACAACATATTTTCTTTTGTCAAATCAACTTTATAATAATTTATTTAGTTGAAATAACTTATTATTTTGAGTTTCTGATGGTTAAATTAATCTACTTCATTGTAATAACTCACTTTTTCCAGTTCAATCAACTTAAAATGTTAAGGCAACCCAGGTTACTTACTTTTTTAAAAGTTAAACCAACAATATTTTTTTTACAGTGTAGTAATCACAACATATTTTCTTTTGTCAAATCAACTTAAATAATTTATTTAGTTCAGATAACAAATAATTTTGAGTTTCTTATGATTAAATTAATCTCCTTCATTGTATTAACTCACGTTTTCCAGTTCAATGAGCTTAAGATTTTAAGGCAACAGGGTTACTTACTTTTTTAAGTTAAACCAACAATATTTTTTTATAGTGAGCGCCTTTTTCTGTTCAGATGTGAAATGACATTTTTTTTCCCATTAAAATGGTGAAATATTATTGGAGCTGACTTGTAAGGTGTTAATAAACCAGTTTGTACCATTTGTATCTGGGTATACCAGCATAATACCACGTATACTGAAATGTCTTCACCTTTTAGGATTACAGAAAGGCAGAAAGCTAATATAATAACGGCTTCCAAACGGTGGGCGACCGCAGTCTGTCACCTTTTATACAGCCAATTCTCTGTCTTCCATCTTCCATGGTATCATCACATTACAATCGCCAGAGCCCAGGGGCTGTTCATTATGTCTATGATTAAAGGGCAGAGTGAAAGGAAAATGGCACTTGGCCAGCATAAACGCGATATGACAGAGGACTCGGCTATACACCTCCCCATCGTTTCTCACCGCTCGTATTCAATATTATAGACCTGTCGATTCGCCAAACACTCAGACGGGCCTTTATTTTTATTCTTCCACACAGATCTTGAGTCACTCTATTTAGCTTGAACCTTGTGCCCTGGGTTATTTATTGTGGGAGACGGCAGGCGTTCAGTCATAAGAGTCGCCATCCAGCAGGGTTTGTTGAAGCCCAAAGCACAAACACCTGATGCTAAATGAATAAATGCTTCTGCGGGGAGGGAATAACTGACTGTGTCCCTGCTTGCTGAGGTTGAGAGGATCAGGTTACACATCTGAGAGGCTGAATACACGGAAAGCTAATGTAATCTGGTCAGTTTAACTTAATTTGGCTAATTGACAGCTAATGCTATTATAGCTAGCCAGATTCTAAATAACAAATTCCTAGGCTGAATCTTAATTCAATTTGCATTTATTTGGATAGTGCTTTTCATAATACATATAATTTCAAAGCATGCTTTATAGATGTGTACATTACTAGAGTTATCTGTTATCAGATGTGACTGTGTCCAAGTTATGTATTTCAGAAATATACAAATCACGCAGTTAGGTAAATGTTTTATGCCTTTAACACTCTGTCAACTTGGATAATTTAGAGAGGTTTTATCTGGACCTGTTGAATCAGTATTATTTCGAAACATTGGCATGTTTTCTAATATTATTAATTTGTGGCAGAATTTTTATTTATTGAAAATAACAGAGGGCCTAACACAGATCCTTGTGGCACCCCATATTTTCTGACGTTGTCTTAGATTTTTCCCTGTTTCAATAGACAAAATGGTAACTGTCTGAGTCAAAATAGGTACGATCTAAGCCACCTTAATGGCTGTCAATAAATACCAGTGTAATTTTGTAGTCGATCTAAGAGTATTTTATTATCTATAGTGTCGAGCGCACCACTAGTCAAGTACAGTTTCTGTTCTATGATGGGGCCTGAAACCGGACTGACATTTTTCATAGATATCTTAAGGTGCGTCACGATTTCCTCAAGAAAAATGTTACATCACCGATCATATAGTATATTAGATCAGAATTAGTGTGTTCATTCATAGTATGTTGAAAATAATAGAATACAGGCCAAAAGTGCCCTGATGCCATTTCGATGCAAGTTTGATGCATTTTTTTAATTGCTTCTCTTTTTTCTTTTTAGTCAAAAATTGTAACCAATGCAACCCATAAGGCAAAAAAAAAATAAATAAATAAATAAATAAAAATAAGACATGCATTTGCAGTATATTTTAAAATACAAGTTTTACATATTTCCCCAACCATTGTGGGGTATTATTAGATTTATATCGTATTACACACGTATTACATTTTGCTAAAGAGGTCTGTAAGAGTGTCGATCAGACACTTCACTTCACAGAGAGAAGACTTCTTCAACTAATAATGAAGAAACACATTTTCTTTTTCTTTTTTTTTTCTTTTTTTTCCAGCTGCTCCATTCTCTTGGCTCGAAGACCAATATAGCAGGTGTTACTTTCCGGTCAGTGATGCGTGAGAATTGATAGCAGCTCGAGAAGTATCCACTAGAGCAGCTTGGTCATAATTAGCACGGTCATTAGTTCGATTATTAGAGCACTGGACGGTGTGACTGTCTGTGGAGGACTCAGAGTCCTCGTCAGTATTTTCAAGTCACTGCTTTCCCAAAGCCCTCTGTGTTCAACAGCCCCGACAAAAGAGAGATAATCAGAGCATGACGAGAGAGAGATAGAGATTTTCTGTAATTTTTTTCCAGCTTTTATATCCCCCAGAAACATTTCCTTCCTGTAAATGGATTAGTCTGTATAGAGGACATGAGACTATTTAGATTAAAGGCACTATTTGAAAGGATTAAATATTTTTACACTATGCAAACTTATTTAAAAAAAAGTAAGATTTATCAGGATTCAGTCAATAATGAAAGTGAATGAGGATTGGGGCTGCCAGTCTCTAAAATAGCAAAGTAGCACTAGTATGATTAAAGTGGGGGAAACAACATATGTGCTATATTTCAAACTGTTTTTTGTTTTTTTTTGTTTTAATGAACTGTTTCTTTAAGAACTACGACACTGATATTTGGAGATTGAACTTTTGAACTGCTCATGTCTTGAATGACAGGATTTTATGCAGCTTATTTTTTACTCGTAACCACTGTCAGTCAATTAACCATCAGGTTTTAATTAAATCACCCACGTCGCACAAACTCTTTTATTGTGTCTCAGGGCAACTTTGCGGATTCAGATTCCAACTTATTTTAAGAAGCGTTTTGTCGGTGTGTTGAAATACGGAGCATTCCGATTTGAAGGTCAAGCCATGCGTTTTGCATTTTTCTATTCATTAGAGTTTCACAGTAAATTGGATTTTTAATTAAGCTGCCACTTTAATTAAAGATGTCAATTTGATGACGCCTTAATACTCCCATGCCACGCGTTTCATTAACAGCAATAAAACTGTCAAACATGGAGCTCCAGAGGACATGTACCTCATATCTCTCTCTGTGCACATTAAAATATCGGTTATTATTACCCATGAGCCTTCCTTATAGCTCAACTGAATGTGTGTGGGTGTGTTTATCAACATAATTTCTCCTCTGCCTCCATTTCTGAATGGAAATGAACTCTTAGGAGGTTTAATTTATTTAAAGGAAGCTCGTGCACCTTCACGGCTGTTTATGGCACATTAGAAAGGCGACAGCAGGTCAGACAGCAGCGACTTTGTTCATTTCCAGTGTTGCAAATATAATGAGCTTTAGCTTTGGCCACAAGAGAAAAAGAAAGGTTTTTGAAAGGCACTACCAAATAAAACAAAGTCAGAGCAACATTTTTCATAATTATTTTAAGTATTTTTTTTTACTATTACAGATTGTAAACAATGCATTGTGAATTATATCTGAATAGCTGTTGTTTATATATGCACTGTAAAAAAAAAAATGATCACGATTTTAACGGTAAAAAACATTAATTGGTTAACAGAAATTTCCTTACTATATACGGTAAATAACTGTGATAGATCTGATGGTATATTTAATGAAATTTTACCACAAAAAGAAAACGTTAAAGTTTTTGGAAGTGAAAAAGTCATTGTATAATAAAACGTAAATTGACATTCCCACAATTCCCTGCGTCACACTTCTCATTTGATGTATTTTTGTTGAAATAACTGTTTCTTCATAGATTTCTTAGTTTTTTTCTAATCAGATTTATAAACCCACAGTGCATTGTGAGTTTTAACGTTTTCCTACCTACAGTAGTTGGCAAAAGGTAAGACAACAGCCTCTTTTCCTCAGTTTTCTCTTGTCAGATAGCACCAATTTCGTAAAAAAATGTCACCTTTTTACGGTGGCCGACAGAGCTCAATGCATTGCAACTGAAGAAAACACATGCGAATGGAAAAACCAACACTATCTCACGACCAATTCGTACAAATTTGACGCATGATTAAAAAGTGGCTAATTCGTACTAATTCGTACGACCTCACTCGTACTAATTCGTACGATTTGTCTAAACCCACGTGATGGTTAGGTTTAGGGGCGGGGTAAGGGGTAGGTCATTCATACGAATTCATTCGAATTGGCCAATTCGTAAAATATGTAGGATTTAGCAAAATCGTATTAATTCGTACGAGTGAGGTCGTATGAATTGTTACGAATTAGCCACTTTTTAATCATTCGTCGAATTCGTACGACTTGGTCGTGAGATCGGGTTGGAAAAACACCTACAAATTAATCTCCATTTCTTCATCCTTCATGCTCCAAATACTCAAAACACAACCAAATACAAAACACACTGTAAATAGCATAGACCACAACATAAATGTTTCCAGGTGACCCCAAAAAGTGAGGAACCCGGCTGGGACGTGCTCATTGCTCAGCATCCCTATGTCCTCCCTTCTAAGGGCAGACGGTAGAGCGCTTGAAGGGGGGGCTTTAGGGTGCACGGCAATTATGTATCATTATGTAGCCGTTTGGAACACACTTGATGAAGGGAGCAACCAAAGACTACGTAATTTCCTCATTATTTTCAACTGGGATGTTCCCAGTCAGACAACAGTATCCATTAGCGGAATAATATCTTATTATTGCTGTTGACAACTGTTGCAAATAAATCTACTGTTGCATTTTATACAAAAAAAAAGGTTATGCGTTATGTGGCTTTCTGTGTGTGAGTGTCACTTTAAAACTTTCCATCTCCTGTTTGGACCACCTAACATTTCTTATTTAAACATAACATGAAAACGTTTGTATAATGTGAAGGTGAAGTACCCCTTTAAAGGAGTAGTTCACTTTAAAAAACAAACAAAAAAAAATTCTGATAATTTACTCACCCCCATGTCATCCAAGATGCCCATGTCTTTCTTTCTTCAGTCGAAAAGAAATTTGAATTTGAAAGAATCAACGAAATGACTCGAAAAAAGATTTGCTCATTTTGATGAACGAGTTTGAACAGGAGAGTCATGAACGCGCATCACAGAACAGAGCAAGGCGAGCATTTGTGCTTATAAAACTTAAACTTTTTTATTCATTTTTGAAATGAGCGATCGTTTCGCTTGATAATACCTTTATTCATCGTCTGGTGTCGTTTAAAGCCCTTTGAAGCTGCACTGAAACTGTCTTTTGGACCTTGAACCGTTTGGTACCCAATGAAGTCCATTATATGGAGAAAATCCTGGAATGTTTTCATCAAAAACCTTAATTTCTTTTCGACTGAAGAAAGAGAGACATGGACATCTTGAACGACATGGGGGTGAGTAAATTATCAGCAAAAGTTTTTTTTTTTTTTGTGAACTGCTCCTTTAAATTATCAGGTTTTATTCAAATCAAACAAATATTGTTTAGCATCACTTAACTAAAAACACATTAATTTATTCTGACAACAACATTTGTGTGGGTTAAATCAGACAAAAGGTGTTTTTTAAAGTACCATTAACAGATTACAACTTTTTACAGTGTGTATGAATATGATAATCATTCACTACAAGGGTACCGTATCAAAATAACATGGTATTACCATCTGATACCATCACTGTGACATAGTACCAGCACAGTGCTTTTGTACACTATAAGTAAGCGTAACTTTGTCTCACAGCAGATGTATTATTTGTCTGAGGGTGTTTCTCCTTTGCTTTTGATGTATTATACAGTACAAACACACCCGTTCAATATGGCTCTGTTGTTGAGGTGGGACGTTTGCCATATTCTTGCATGGCAAATGAATCACACATGTGTGCGGCAAACACAGACTCTCATTCCCTCCCAGTTTGAAGAGACCATTACATTAGTAACCCATCAAGCCCTCAAAGGTCAAGATAATATTCGCCGCATATAATAAAGACAAATTGGAACAGGATGGTGTTCGAAAATTCCCGAGAGCTGGATCTCAAAATGCTGTCAGTTAAAATCTCCTGTGTTACTTCATCTGTATCCTGTGGGTAAACATGACTTCCGATCTCCCAGAAGTCTCAAGGTCTCTCCATTCATAAAAAAGGTCTTTCTTTGGTCTTAAATGCAGGGCAAATTTTTCCTCTAGCACTTTCTAAGGGTTCCTCTGTCTGCAGCTGGCAAACAGGCAGCCGAATGTGGATGGTTGTTTGCTCTTCAATGCTGACGCTCTTAAGCTTGTGCCAAAGTGTGGCCATTTGGCTTCTACCACCGACCAGTAAATTCCACACAGATGTTCACTTATAAACCCTGCTGCTCTATAAAACATGAGAAATGCACTGAGCTTGAACTGTAAGTGCAAGTTACATTTGTGGATAAGGTGCAGTGTTGTGGAGTAAGTGCTGATAGGGAACTAGACAACTGAACTTTAAAGAAAAATGGACAAATATTTGAAAACAATTCTTATTGCATTCTCTACACTCAGAGGTTATATATATATATATATATATATATATATATGAAGAGTTCAGATGCAAAAGCCTCTAAATGCCATTTGAAATTTTCTTCTTTAATGATGATTTTTATCAAACTTGTATATTTTAAGTTCAGTAATTTCACTTAAATAACAATTAATAGGTAATTATCATTGCCATTTAAGTGAAATTACTGAACTTAAAGGGTTAGTTCACCCAAAAATGAAAATTAAGTCATTAATTACTCACCCCCATGCTGTACCAACCCCGTAAGACCTTCGTTCGTCTTCGGAACACAAATGAAGATATTTTTTATTAAATTTGAGAGCTGTATAACTACCACATTGGCTCCTAAGGGACTGCCTCTTGACGGCCCAGAAAGTCAATGAAGAAAATGTTTAAATATCCCAAGTGACTACCGTGGCTCAACTATATGTTTATCAAGCGACGCGAATACTTTTTGTGCGAAAAAACAAACAAAAATAACGAGTTTATTCGACTATTTCTTTTCTTCCTTGTAGGCCAGAACGAGACTTCCTTAGATTTCCACGACGCATGCGCGAGAATTGCGATCTGCTTACACCAGCTTACACCAGCTTAGATCGCAATACTCGCGCATGCGTCGTGGAAATCTAAGGAAGTCTCGTTCTGGCCTACAAGGAAGAAAAGAAATAGTCGAATAAACTCGTTATTTTTGTTTGTTTTTTCGCACAAAAAGTATTTGCGTCGCTTGATAAACGTATAGTTGAGCCACGGTAGTCACTTGGGATATTTAAACATTTTCTTCATTGACTTTCTGGGCCGTCAAGAGGCAGTCCCTTAGGAGCCAATGTGGTAGTTATACAGCTCTCAAATTTAATAAAAAATATCTTCATTTGTGTTCCGAAGACGAACGAAGGTCTTACGGGGTTGGTACAGCATGGGGGTGAGTAATTAATGACTTAATTTTCATTTTTGGGTGAACTAACCCTTTAAATATACAAATTTGATAAAAAAATCATCATTAAAGAAGAAAATTTCAAATGGCATTTAGAGGCTTTTGCATCTGAACTCTTCATATATATATATATATATATATATAATCTCCTGTTCGAACTCGTTCATCAAAATGAACTAATCTTTTTCAGAGTCAATTCGTTTGTTTCGTTCGTTGAATGAACCAAATGACTCGGAAAAACATTCGTTCATTTTGATGAACGAGTTCGAACTGAAGAGTCACAAACGTGCATCACAGAACAGAGCAAGGCGAGCATTTGAGCTTATAAAACTTAAACTTTGTTTTAGCAAAGTTTTTTGTTTTAAACTTTATTTATTAGATGAGTGATCGTTTCGCTTGATAAGACCCTTAATCATCGTCTAAAATCGTTTAAAGCCCTTTACACAGTTTGCAGTGAAACTGTCTTTTGGACCTTGAACCGTTTGGTTCCCATTGAAGTCCATTATATGGAGAAAAATCCTGGAATGTTTTCATCAAAAACCTTAATTTCTTTTAAGGTAAAGACATGGACATCTTGGATGACATGGGGGTGAGTAAATTATCATCAGCATTCGTTTTTTTTCAAAAGTGAACTACTCCTTCAAGATGAACACTGTGAACACTGAACACCTGAAGTGTACTTTTTTTGTGTATTTTGTGTAAATTTGTCTACAAGTTGTGCTGTCACCCTAACTGAGTTTCAAAAATTAATTCAATCTTTGACACAAATGTCCATTGTTATTGTCATATGCTTTACATTTTCAAAGGATTGCTCTCTTTGACAGTTACTTACAATTTAGCTAATTTTGGTTGGACTGTAAACGTTAACTTGTTAGCATCAGCTAGCATCTGCGTTGGTCTCCTGTTCCCCATCTGTTCCTTAAACTAACTGGTACTGTTTTGGACCGTGATAATAAATCTGCAAACAAAATATGATGTACTGATACCAGAACCATGATCCTAATTAGTTCAGTTGAGCGTTTGGAGTCTGAAACCGTGAGCAGCACGTATCAGGACGCTACATTAAAGTGCCGATCGTAACGCTAAACCTGGGAAAGTCGGACTGTTGTCAGATCTGTGCAGAATACGATAGGTGTACAGATGGTGCAGATCTGCGGTGGTTGGTGGTCGGTGAGCTGTTGCCATACAGTGGGATTGAGAAAAAAGTGCTGGAACCAGCTGTCAGCCGCCTGCGTCTCCTGGACTGAATTCCTGAGATTCCCCCTCACCGGGCCGCCATGAACGCAGGCCGGACGCAGGCTGAGCTGGCAGACCATGAATAGGGTTAGTTAGATTGCAAATATCTGCTGATGAAAAGGGCGAGAGCTGAACCCAAAGACACGACCACAAAGACATGCTTTCATAGAGGAAAAAGAAAGACAAACCACAGTCTGAGAGAATGTAAAATGATTCTTAGATCAATAATAATGCTGTAGAAATAAGCAGAATTATGCTATTTTGTTCAGCCACTTTCAGCAACAAATTTCTTGATGCTGTTTTTCCTTTGGTATTTGTTAACATTATATGACTACATGGACAATAAAGTTGACAAATAGCATCAATTAAAGGTAGGGTGGGTAATTTTTTTATAAACACTTTTTTTTTTTGTTATACTGGTTGAAACTCTCTTCACATTCTGATTGCAATCGATAATAGAAGTGGTGTAAATATAAAATATCCATATTTCTTCTGTGGAAGTCACAGGACCAAAAAAAAAAATTCGGTCCGAATGCATTGATAGGATGTCCTACCTGCCTGTCAACATATGTATTTTGAGCCCGTTCTCATCCCAAAGCGCCATATAGGACGCTTTTGCAAAAGCGTAAATATCCAACGCACATGGCACCCTTTAACGTGAAATGAGACGCAGATGTATTTGGGCAGAAGGCGCCCCCTAGTGGTCTAACCCTTACCCTACACCATACCTAAACTTAACCATTAACCGAAGCGTCTCATTAGACGTTAAAGGGTGCCATGTGCGTTGGATATTTACGCTTTTGCAAAAGCGTCCTAAATGGGATGAGAATGCGTTGGTATTTCCACATGTCTTCGGTGTGTTCTGTAAGGCTATGTATAGTTGTAAACAAACAGCAGCCACCTTTTACAGTTCTGAACTAAAACAACAGCTTATGCTGCGTTCACGCCATGTCGTAACCGTAATTAGAGATGGCGACCTCAGACTCGGATTTATGCTGTTCTCTGGCAATACTATCAACGCCGAAATTAATCTGCAGCAGTCAGTGACTATGTTTACAATCAATCAATATTCAGGTTATGGTCGGGTTAAAGTCACTATTTGGGTTTCTGAAACATTCGGAATAACCTGTTTATGCCTGGTTCAGATTACACGATTTTAGCCCGATTTTGTCACCATTCGTTTGACGTAGTGTGTCGTGGGGATTCGTAAACAACAACAGGTGTCGGGACGCAATAAAATTCGATCTTATCGTCTCGTATAGTGTGTCATAGTCGGCGACAACCTTCATGACATCACAACAAAAAAATTGTCATGTTTAATTTTTTTAACAGTCGTCCACGACGGTTCTGTCACATGTATGAGGTTGACCAATAGGAGCACAGAAGCTTTTCCGTACACAACTTTCAAAAATGGCGAAACGAAAGAGAGACGATGGTGCTAACGTTAAAACTAAAAGTAAAAATATATAAGAAAACAATATTTTACCTCAAGTTCTCTTTGGAGGATTGACAGCCCATACTGTCCTCTTCGAGCAATCCCAACCCGATCTCACGGGAATTCGTACGAATTTTACGAGGTGGCTAATTCGTAACAATTTGTACGACCTCACTCGTTGCTCACACATATTTTACGAATTAGCCAATTCGTATGAATTCGTACGAATGACCTACCCCTGACCCCGCCCCTAAACATAATCGTCACGTGGGTTTAGACAAATCGTACAAATTTGTACGAGTGAGGTCGTATGAATTAGTACGAATTAGCCACTTTTGAATCACTCGTACGAATTCATACGAATTGGTCGTGAGATAGGGTAGGCAATCCAGGAACTTGTCCATTGTCGGGTTTTCTTTCTTTTTTTACTTTTTTCTGAACAAAGGACAGCCAATACAACACTCACCGCTTCATCCATTGTTTGTTTATTTTCGTTTCCGGAAGTCACTCGCTACTAGTTTCGCCGTCTCAATGACATCATGTGCGCTGGTAAAGACGGCATGCGATGACTGGTCAGGAAGCAACGCGTTTGTCTGACATATGTCTTGTCCACGACATGACAATATTTTAGGAGTCAAAATCGTGTAATCTGACACAGTGACTATCATAACAGACAAAAAAAAAAATTGTGTAATCTGAACCAGGCGTTACATGCATGAGCAGAGAGAGCTACTCCTGTACATTTGTAATCAATCGTAATATTCGAATGTAAACGTTGAGGTGCGGTTAGCGTCTGGACGTATGGACAACCTTAATCTAAATCACCACCTAATAAAATAGTTGTTTTCTCATGAGATCAGGATGGAGCATCTCATTTTTTTACAGTGTGATTTCAGGGAAAGAGTGCAATGTGTGGGAGTAAGGATGAAGAAAGAGGGAGAGAGATGGTAAAAGAAGAAAGGCTGTGACATGGAGACAGCAGCGAAACGCTTGTAAGAATAACTGAACAGGTGTTCGGTGGTGTAAGATTTCAGCAACAGCAAAAGAGATGGAGGACGAGAAGAGTAAAGATATGTTGATCTTCACAGTTGACAGAATCGAACAGGTCACGGAGCAATCTGCTTTTCTGGAGGGAAATATGTTGGCAGCACTCACATTACAAAACAGATGAATGAAAACAACTCATTGCCTTTGCATGAAATGGATTTCGTTTTTCATTTTCAAAAACTTGCGTTTTTTGAAATTTCTGACTTTTGATCACAGACTGCATGTTGTCAAATCTGAGCAGAGTTTGAGATATTTGAGACACTCCTTTTGAAACTCACATGACATTACTTTTCTCTTTGCTGTAAGGAATCTTCTTTAAGGATTGCAGTAACACTTTTGATAACTTTTTAACTGTTTTTAGGGGTCTTTGCCGCATTTTAAGTTCAACAATAGTCATTTTTATGTTATAAAATTCTTCAGTTGTTATATGGTTATGTGGACATTTTAATTTTTTTAAAATATAAAATGTCCAGGATGTGGATGTGGTTACAAGAGTTAATAAATACAATATAAATACTGTTTGTTTTCTCACACAAATCGCTCGTTTCGTGTCTTAGGCCATCAATGTGTACTTACATTTACGAGTCATTAAATCATGTTTAATTTGGACTTCTCTGTGCATACTCTTTGAGGTGGTGACCATAGACCTCCATTATATGAATGACTAAGAAATAAGTCACATACATCTTGGATGCCCTTGAGGTACGTTAAAAATCAAAGTGAACTATTCCAGCATCAAAACAGATGCTTTTTTACATAACTAGATAAATAATAGGTCTGATGTCAGGCAATTGTAATTGGGGGCTTTATTTTGAACTGTGAATAACTCTTTTATGGATTTTCTCCGGAGCAATTGGCTTTCTTTCATAAACAGTAATTTGTAAGATAACACAAAGCAGCTGTATAGGGGACTATGAGATTGAGTATATGTATTAATGTGGCTCATATTCGAGAATGAAGAGATTTACTGGCTGTTTGTAACATGAGCACAGGCATTCATGCCCAGAACTCAAGACACTGAAGACACAATAAACCCAGGAAACATTTGACAGGCTGTGTTTGTTTATGCAATATTTTTTTCCATTATACAAAGACTGTGAAAGATTTTGAAGTTAACCTATCTGGGACAAAAAGATTACAGGTTTTTATAGAGGAAAACCATCAAGTGGAGCTCCATAAACACTAGCACTGCAAAAAAATACACTTTGCGACAGCATCTTAGATGAAAAGTTTATAGACTGACATGTGTTTCCTTTCACAATGTCTCACATTTGAATTTATAGAAGGGTTTTTTTTTCTGGTTTCATTTCTGTTCTCCCTTATCTGTTACAGCCTGATGTGAAGCTTGTTAAGTTAAATGGTTCTTGAAAAACATCCATGACTAGTGCTACAAAGAATCCAGGAGGGCTTCTATCTGTTAATGGATGAAACCTTGAACCACTACACTAATCTGATCTCAAGAACATGCAATGCAATAACATTCTTCAAAGTACTATGTATAGCCAAAAATGGTTTTTCATTATGGCTATGGATGTTTTTCAGTGTTGAAATACTTTCTCCTATCTCAGATTAATATACAGATGGGCATATATCTAAGTAAGCCATTCGTAGGTTAATTTCCTGGAAAAGTATAAACAAAGTGTCTCTGTTGTGGTATCATATCTGTTTTCGAGCATCCCGACTAACCCAAACAAGATCAAGGCCTGCTTGTCCGACCAATATAGTGCTGCAGTTGTGACGTATTTTTATCTCCAACCCAAAAAGTTCCCATCACCCTGGTTCCCTCGACTGAAACCCGAATGTTTCTTTCCATTGGCTTTTGGATCATTGCAGAAAATAAGCTCTGTGACCAACAAAAGTTTGTGATTCTTCAGTGGGTTTGTTTTTTTTCATGAACATGATAATCTTCGAAGCCTAAATACAATTGCACAAGTAAAAAAAAAAAAAAAATGTTAAACAAACTACACCATGGTCGTTGAAGTCATGTTCAATGTCACTGCCATTAAAGGCACAATATGTACGATTTTACTGCCACAAGAGGGCGCAGTTTCAAACAATAACAAAGGCGTAGGTTGATGACGCAGTGATGAGCTGAATGATGGGACTTGCTGTCAAGCTGATGGATCTAATAATGTTTATGGACGAGAGCAAACATTCATGTTTTTTTTAACATTACAGTGGTGCGAAGCAGGTCGCGATTGCTATAGAGACGGATATCAAACGCGAATCCTGCGGATATAAAGGAATAAGGACATTTAATTCTACCGAACTAGCCGCAAGTGCTGGATTACTCACACAGGTCATTTTATTAGACGAATTAAACTTGTGAGATAACTCACCGCTGCTTCATTTGGTCTAATGTTACACCCACACTATACAGCATTTCAACATGTTTTGAAAGTCATAATGTTATAACGTGTTAGTTTGTTTGCTATATGAAATAAGCAGTAAGCTAGATCAACATTAGAATAACATACTGATCATATTCTAACATCATGTTCATCATGTTGAGCTAACGTTATATAACATTGATTTGTTTTATGTACATTTGCTCACCTGTCTAATAAGGCTGTCAAGTCCAAGTTAGTCGCGGACGTGGAGCTTTCGTCATCTCAAAAACGCCACCCTGATATTGATCCTCTTTTTAGTTCTCCTTGTTTGTCCCAAAGTCTGCTTGAAAGAAACAAGAACTGTGTGCCGTTTGTCCACGTCTGTCGCCATGGTTACGGCAGTATGAACGGAAATGGAATGGCCACTTATTTAAATATGAATTTCTCTGAAATAAATAAAAAAAATTGAAAAAAAATCTTTGGAGACTTTCGGGATACTGTGAGTACACAACTGCAGGAAATAAATCACACTGTGCAAGTGATTTTTGGATATTTCATTACAAAATTCTTACATATTGTACCTTTAAGCTTCCAACAACTCATTCCAACAGCAACATTTTCTCTGAAAGTCTGAGAATAGTTAGTTAGAGTGCGAGTATAAAAACAAAGCGAGGTTGTGAAATGACTTGTTAATAGATGAGTTTTCCTGTTCAGTGCGATCACATTTGATAAGACTTATAAGAGCTAAAAAAAAACATAAGTGGGTGGTTAATGCTGTATTTTATCGTAGAATAAAGCGTTCAAATATCTTGAGCGTGCATTCAATGCAGACCTTAATTCAGGCATTTAACAAAAATAAATAAATAAATAAATAAAAATAAATTAAACAAACCAATTGACTAGGACAATGCAATCGGATGGAAGTGTTAAAATTCGAACTCGTTTCTGGAACTTAAGGCTTATTATTGCAGATGGAGCACGAGTTCGTTTTTGCAATTCCATTTGGTGATACTACACTCTTAGAAGAAAAGGTTCTATATAGAACCTTAAAAGGTTCTAAAGCGCTACGTATTTGGAACCCCTAAAATGCAATGCATGTGAATGATCACAAAATTCAAGATATGGTGGTTAAAAAAATGTAATTAATCAATATCACACGAAGAGTGCAATTTCAGTTTTTATCCTCCAAAAATCAGCATGATTAAGTTACTACAACAGTTTAATAAACAATAATTTAATTACAACTACAAAATGTTGCAGAATAATGTAATATATAAATAAATAATAGCCTTTAAAGAACATTTGTGCAAAAAGGGTTCTTTCTTGTCATTATTGAACCTTTTTTTAAGCATAAAATGTCCTTTGGGGTTGAGTAAAGAACCCTATGCTACTGTACATATATAGAACCCTTTTGTTAAGAGTGTAGTGGTGCAGATACAGTTTTAGACATTTAAAGTTCATTCTTACAAACAGAACGAGATCATGAGGGTGGAATATGCAGTAGACGGCACTGTAGTGGGTCAGAGCTTGTGTGTATGTGAGCTGTATTGTGGTGTGGTTTTGAAGGCAGCAGATGTTGAGTGAGTTGGCTGAGCTGGACTGTCCATTGAGAACATCAGAGCCAAACTCACACACAGGACTCTCAGTCAACAGGGCAGGACTTTTTTCGCAGCAGACAGACAAACACACACACACACACACATAGCAGATGGGCCTGTTGGGGGATCAGAGTCCAGCTGACCATGAAATCAGACTGATGAGTCAGCAAACGCAAGGCAATGTTTCTGCTTCTGGGAATAAAAAAAGCAAAGAGAGTCATCTTGCAGGCGCTTTCATCAGCGGGTCTTTAGAGAGCCGCAGCTCAAGGTGTTCGACCGTTGCACTCTTTATGTACGCCATTACTGTCCTTTCTGGGGCGGTTTTGTTCCCATCATGCAACTGGTGCGGTGGCAAAGCTTAATCATGATGAAATCACTGTAATGCACAGCTTCGAGTGACGTATTGCTTATATAATGGCGATATAAAAAAAAAAGGGTGACTGTGATTTTAGAAGTAAAACGTCCCTTGACCGACATTCTTGTTTGTCCTAACACAATACGATGCAATTTTAACATTACCAACACTGTTGAGAGAATGTCCAGAGCAACATTTTAGACAAAAAGAAGCTATTAATTTTATTTCACGCCTTTGCAATAATTTGAAAATGTCCAAAATGGCCATAATAAAGAACGGGTGAGTGTAGTGTAGCTCTTGCGTTAATGGTTTGAAGAAACTTGGCACAATTATACAGAGTTCACTTGTAATGCATGTACATGTGCAGACAGATTTAAACGTGGCTCGTTTGTTTAAAAAGATTTTTCAAACCATGTAAAAACATCATCTCTGCATCAACACGTTCATCTACCAGTGTTTTGCTTCAGCTGTAGAAAATCACTAATTCTCTTACTTCACGAACGCCAAAAAGGCTTTTTAGTTCAGTAAAGCGACACCTGCGCCGAACCCACTGAACTCGCTCACTGATGTCATGTGCTATTGCATCAAGTGGAATCTCACTCAAAACAAGAGAGGAGGCGTTCAAGAGTCGTGAGCCGAACCGAGGAAGCTCGGTCACCTGAGAGAAACGCTTGATTGCTTTGACGTCTGAACCGAATGACTTCAGCGGCTGGGAAGCCCCTACAAAACTACCCATTACCTTGAGCAGAGCATCCTGGGAAAGAGCTCTGGCATTGACACACGCAGTGAGTCTCAGAAAGATCAAAGGTGCGAGTGGACACTGATGCAGATCTGCGGGGATTATCACCAGATGAAACCGCGCTGGAATTCAGCACTCAAGTCAAATCCCACATCACACTGAGTGACGGGCAGAGGGAGGGAGACTTTGACACTCATTATGAGCATGAGCAACCTTCACTTTTAATTAAAACAACATCACTTTGATTACTTTTACACTGAGAATGTACACACGGACAAAACACCAAGCATACACTACTGTGCAAAAGTCTGGGGTTGGTACGTTTTTTTTTTTTTTATATATATATATGTTTTTTAAAATGTCTCATATGCTCTCCATGGCTGTATTTATTTTATAAAAATATATATAATTAAATATTAGTACAATATAAAATAACTGTTTGAATGCATTTTGATTAATTCATTAATTTATTCCTGCGATCAACGTAGTCTTCAGTGTCACATGATCCTTCAGAAACAACAGCTCAAGAAACATTTCTCATAGTACTGTTTCTCAGGATTCTTTGATGAATAGAAAGTCCAAACAGCATTTGAAATGGAAATCTGTTGTAACATTGTATGTCGTTATTGTCACTTTTCAATGTTGCCTTTGTGATTAAAAGTAGTAATTTCTTAAAGGAGTAGTTCACTTAAAAAAAAAAAATCATTTGCTGATAATTTCCTCACCCCGATGTCATCCAAGATATCCACGTCATTCTTTCTTCAGTCGAAAATAAGTTAAGTTTTTTGATGAAAACATTCCAGGATTTTTCTCCATATAATGGACTTCAATGGGAACCAAATGGTTCAAGGTCCAAATGACAGTTTCAGTGCAAACTGCAAACTGTTCAAAGGGCTTTAAACGACACCAGACGATGAATAAGGGTCTTATCTAGCGAAACGATCGCTCATTTAAAAAAATAAAAATAAATTACAAAGTTTATGTTTTGTAAGCTCAAATAGTCGCCTTGATCTGTTCTGTGATGTTTGTTCGAGACTCTCCTGTTCGAACTCGTTCATCAAAACGAACAAATCTTTTTTCGTGTCGTTTAGCTCATTCAACAAACTAAATGAACGAGTTGACTCTGGAAAAGATTTGTTCATTTTGATGAACGAGTTCGAACAGGAGAGTCACGAAGGCGCATCACAGAACAGAGCAAGGCGATCATTTAAGCTTATTAAACTTAAACTTTGTTATTAAACTTGTAATCTGTTGGCTCATTTTTTTTTTATTAGATAAAGAACATTCATTTTTACAGTGTGCGTAATATTAATTATCTCAAGTTATGATTACAAATGCCTTTATTTGAATGTATTTTGATCCGCCGGGATGATAGAATTGACGTCATTACGGGAGGACGTAAAAGAACTGATGAACCCTTTTTTTTTAACCGCTTCATTGAAACGAACTGTCCGAAAGAACCGTTTCACGGAAACGAACTGAACTTCCCATCACTACTGTAGACATGTTACTTTTGTTAACCTAGTGTTTAGCTGTTTCGATTGTGACGTCTAGTGCACACTACAAGAAGCTCGTCGTCTGGTGTGAGTATGAGACTAGTTTGAGAATCCAAAGCTTGTGTTAATGTGAGACAAATCCAGCCAGTCATGAGATATGTGCACTGTCTTTGACAAGAAAGAGAACAATAAAGAGAAACAGCCAATGAAATTGTAAGAAAGAGCTCAAGAGGACAGTCCTTGTGTTACCCCAACCACACTAATCCATATTTTTTTCACCCGTTCTTTTTCTTTTTTCTTGTTTTGTGCTTGATTTGTCATGTTAAGAATCAGCTGTCATACATGCATTCGTTGGTGTGAGAAGAATGTAATTTATGAGGTACAGTTGGAAAAAATCTTGTCAGAGTAAGAAAACAAGAAACATGTATTCTGTTCTAGTGACATTTGATAAAGTGTTGTTTTGAAGTGGGACTATTTTTCAATGTGGAAGAACTTGCAGCACTCCACTAACCTTGCTGTCATTCGATAAACGCCTTTATTTTTTTCACTGTTTCCTCTTGTAGTTTCATGAAAGACAAAATCTTGAGAGACTCTATGGACAATAAATAACATTGTCACATACTGTATGTGATGGGAAACACACACACTTTCTGTGTCCTTCATTGTAAACACGTGTGTAAGATAATTGATTAGGGAACTTTTAAGTGTGGAACACAGATGGATCTTATCTCCGCTGTGTGTTTATTAGGTGATTGAGCTCTAACAGATTATACATGAACTTGGAAAAACAAAGGTTTATTCAAGAGGCAACAGTGCCTGACATTCTGAGAACATACTGAGGATATGACGACCAGGACTGCACTTCAGATTCAGAATGATAAAAATAAAGTCTCTTTTGTTCGGATTTAAATAGATTTAACAGTGAACTCCTTTATTCCAGTGAAATCTTTAATTCCGGAAGTGCATTTCACATTCATTTTCTACAAAAGGCATTTAAAAACAAAAAATATTTAAGCCTTGAACCAAACCAATCGTCACTGAAGAACTAAAAAAAAAGCTATGCGATTGTATTCAAAAACACTATGTAGATGTGTATATTTCTAAATGATAGTATTTATTTTACATCCTCCGACAGATTATTCTTTTCTCAATTGTAAATTTGCTCAGTTGCTGAGGCTCAGTTTTTTTTTTTTTTTTTTTTTTTTTTTTGTGGATGTGTCAGTCGGTGACAATCTCCACAGTGTTGCCATGTCCATTTACAGAGTCTGTACATTTTTATATTTATGAGAAGTCCTGATATGCTTTTTCTGGGGTGTGCATTTTTGTTGTCAGATCTGGCAACAAACAAAGGAAAGTCTGCACCTCCTCGTTTGACCACGGCATATTCTTCCGAGTTGCCATAATAATAGTATTTAGTTTAGTAACTATCTCTGGCCAAACTATTTAAAAATGGCGGGGTTATTTTGGATATTCCATCTGGCGCGCGCAATGATGACGCAGTGAATGGTGACGATTCTCTCTGACCAATCAGCAGTCCGCAGTGTTTTCACTGCGTCATCGAAAGGTACAACTTTTACAACTTTTTTGCCGAGTCGAGCTGGTACTGTGTAGTGGAAAAGTGCCAATAGAGACATGCCACTTCCTCAATCCTCAATACAACTATATAGGAAAAACCTGTAATGCCAAAGATGGCGGTTGTATGCACATGCCCCGCCCCTCCCACTGGAAAGCCAATCGTCTGCTTCTAACACTCAGGCCGCGAAACATGTAATGGTGTGTTCTATTATGTATCCGTCTCGGAGATCCGAATCGGACGACAGACGTCATGCCCCCTTTCCTCACATTTCTCCTTTTGGACGTTGGACAACCGTGAGGACACCGAGCAAGAATTTCGTTTTCGGAATTCAAGATGGCTGCACCCTGTGTGATTTGTAAGTATGAATTGTTTTCATTGTTTGTGAACCGCTTTGGTATTTTAAATGACGATTATAATCACTCGTATTACTGCGTCCCCTGTAGGTATGGGAATCGGTTGTTGTGAGAGCAAATACTAACGTTGCTAGCGTTGCTAACAGAAGATTAACATGAAAAACATGAAATAAAGTGAACATTTTCAAGTTCAAATGGCGAAGTCATAATATTTTACTCGACAAGTGCTACCATTACAACAGCTTTCAGGGTGGCGTCCATTTTTTTTTCCGACTCGGATGGACAAAACATAATAGAACGCTTGAAGTGTGGATGTGACGTCATATCCGAGGTCCGAGTCGGTTCGTTGGCTTTAATAGAACGCACCGACTGGTTCCACTGACGCATGCGCGCATTTGATGTTTGCGACAGCGGAGATGAGAACCCTTGCGCATGCGTAGAAAACGTATAACCTGTGGGGAAAAAAGACCTTTTGAACCTTATTTTGGGGCAAAGTCATCAAACTTTTTCAGTGATTTTTATCATATGTTTCTATACAAGCAGTTTTTATGTCCCGGTGAACAGTGAAAGTGCAGTTCTGACTCTCTGCCCATTCATTTAGATAGAAGCCTGGTCCTGTTAGTTCGAAATAGCTGTCCGGAGGCGTTGCCAAGATGGCGGCCGAGTGGCAGGACTTGCCAAAAAAGGACTTTGGCGTAAATAAACATATGAAGAGTTCAGATGCAAAAGCCTCTAAGTGCCATTTGAAATTTTCTTCTAGAATGATAATTTTTATCAAGCTTGTATATTTCATTTCAGTGATTTCACTTAAATGGCAATGATAATTACCTATTAATTGTTATTTAAGTGAAATTACTGAACTTACATATACAAGTTTGATAAAAATCATCATTAAAGAAGAAAATTTCAAATGGCATTTAGAGGCTTTTGCATCTGAACTCTTCATATGTATGTTTGTAAGACATAAAACATGTAAACAGAGATCTTATTACAGTATAAAAAGGAATTTCTTATTTAAATTTCTTTCTGTAATACTAAAAATATGCATTTGTAATTCTAATATGCATCAAACACAATCTGTCTTGCAAGCCTGAGGCTGAGGATGCTTTATATAATCTTGTACTAAACAATCCTCATCAGCAGGTCTTGTAATGTGGTCAGCTCTCTAAATCTTGACCCTGAGAGAGATTTCACCGCTTTGCGCGCTCACACCAGCGGGACCTCAGAAATTGGCCCTGAACCCATTTGGGATCTGCTGATCCGTGAGCTGAGAGGACTCTGGGGCGAGTGGGACACAGGCGCAGCGTTCTGCTGGCTCTTTTACACGTTGTGACAGGCCCTGATGGTTGGAGCCTCCGGGGGTCTGTGGATATTTATCCGAGCCTTTCAGCCCGTTGTCCGGCCTAGACAAACATCATGCCAGGAGCCTGGGAGAAGTGCTGACCGAGTGAATACTTTTCTAGGTTGGATTAAAAGCCAAAGCGCACACACTGGCCCGAGGATACGGTGCCTGATGTTTTGAGATTGTTCGTCCGACTCCAGGATTCGCTGGACGTGGTCACACTCGCACACCCATCAGTTTTCCAGTTGACTTCAGGTGCAGTGAGTCGCAGACTAAATGTTGTGCGGATGCATTGAGAGCGAGAGAAAGTAAGAAGAGCAGGGCTTATATTTCAGGAAAATAAGACTGCTTTACAAGAAATAATTTCTTGCTTGCTTTCGTTCCAGAAGATTGACTCATGTTTTGGTAAAGCCACAAAAGAATTCTGGGAAAAGCTTAAGATGAGTGTATGACTGAACATGGGCCAGATGAGATCAGTAAAACAAGCTAGATTGCTCCCACAAATACTGGGAGCTGCTTTGAGATGGTTGGCTTTTCAATACTCATCAAGCGTTAATAGTGACCATAGCCAAACAGCAAATCTTAGCTGATTAAGTTGGTTGATCAGGGAATACTTACTGGTTACGGCAGTTAACAAGTCTGGTGTAAACATTAGCATCCAAAACGTTCATCCATGGTGAGTGGACATTTCAGCAGGGACATTATTCATAAACTTGAAACAAACACACTTACTTTTTTAAAACATAGTCCAGGAGGGCCGCTGTCCTGCATAGTTGAGCTCCAACCCTGATAAAACTCACTGCCCGTTGCTTTCTGATCCTGAAGACATTGATTAGCTCGTTCATGGGTGTTTGATTAGGACTGGAGCTAAACTCTGCTCGGGTCAGAAGTCATTCTTACGCCAGACTACTTTAGGGGGTAAAATATGGCTCAAACATGCTTTCTTAATACCCGTTTTTGGTCAAATTGTATACAATCTGTGTAATCAATGACAAAAGGTTGCTTTGGTAATATTTAAACAAAGTGTGGCGACTTGGTTCAAGGAGTTCACCTATAAATGAAAGTTCTGTCACCATTTCCTCATATGTCATTCTGATCGTCTTGCTTTTTGCATGCACAAGTTGCTGAAGAACATTCTGGATGCTCATTCTTTTTAAAATCTGGGGGTGTTTAAGAGACTAAGGCAGAACGTCTCAACTTTCCTACAGAGCTCAAGTGTGCTCTTAGTATTCAGTCTACTTTTTATGTACTTCTCAGAAACGTAATTCAAATTGCACATGAGTATACTTGACTTATATTGACAGAAATGTCTAAGAACATTTGGCCTATACTTGAACTCAATCTTTTGATCAAGATATACTTAAAAGTATGATACTTTGTTGTTGTATTCACTCATTTAACCCCCTGGGGACCAATGTGTATTTGGGGTCCTTGAGATGTTCTGACATGCCCTGACATTTGTACTTTTTTCAGTTGCATATAAACATCCTAATAGCACAGGTGAAATTACACTCTATTTAGCACAAACCGGGCTACCATCATATATGAGCAATATGTATGTACATGTTGGTATTTTTTGAGAGAATATTGTTTATGCATGGTTATTGGAAAAACTAAAAATCAAAGTTTCTGAAATAAGGCCACAAAACACATGCAAAATATGCGTTCACGAGACTTTTGACTAATGGATGTTGTGGCCCAGAGTTTTTTCTTCACAATGATCTGAAAATCATCCTCCTAATCGTTCACATAAAACTGTGAATTGGGTTATATTGTGAAAAAAAAATGTTTTCCAGGGCAATATAGGAATAGGCGTGAACAGGCCAGCCCTTATCATGGATAATTAGGTGATTCTCACCTGAGAGAGACAAAGACCCACATAATAATGAGCCTTTCATTCAGGTGAGTCAGACAAGAAAAATTGAAAGGACAACATACATACAATAATAGTAAACTATAATAAGTTTGATGGAATGTTCACTTAAAGAAAATGTACAAGTATACTTGCAGTAAAAACTACTTATCTTGTTTACTTACTGTGCGTTCACACCAGATGCAAGAAGCGCGTCAAATTCATGCCTACAACACTTTCAACACTTTGAATCCATTCACGCGTCAAGAGCGAAATTGAAAAGTACACTAAAATGTGAACCAATTATAGTATTGAAACACTTACAAGTATACTTGAAATTAGTATACTTACTACATAAAATATACTTAATAAAATTAATTTTTTGTAAGGGATAAGCAGCTCTAATGTCTGATATTTCACTTAATTTTTTTAATTTTAAATTTCACTTAAATTTTCCAGAGCATGCATTCAGTTTAGGAGTGCAGGGCTCTCATGGAGGTTCAGGAGACAAAGGGGGAAGAGAAAGTCAAGTGGAAACAGACGAATTGAATCTTCAGGGGAAGAGGTCATGACCCCTGGTTGAGGAGGGGCAGCACATGATGGGACACCCCACAGAGTCCCTCCCCTGGAGCAATGTCCCGAGCGAAGAGGGGTTAATCGCTTCCTCAGCCCTCCTACAACACTCAAATATCGGCTTTCTCTTTTGACTCACTCAGTTTTTACCGTCTCTCCATTTATTCCATCGCTTCACTCTTTTTGTCCTCCCACCTTCATCATTATTCGTGTCACTCGTTCACCTCTGTCTTCGCATTTATTCTCTCCCATTTTCTGTATCATTTCATGTATTTTCCTCTCCCATCCCCCTCCCATTCAATCCATTTTATCTCAGTCCAGGTAATCAAGAAAAGGTGGAGAGCCTTTCTCTTGATCACTCAACCGACCCTCAGGGGATGTTTTTGTTCATGAATCTATGTTTGCCATGTGCAGTTTTTGCATGTATCTTTGTGGATGAATGTCAGTGTCTTTCATGTTATAGTGAAAATACTGCATTACATTTATGAGAATGTACATTGAGAATGACGTAAATTCCCAAAAGAAGTCAAAAGTGAATATACATATAAAGCTTGGTTTTGCCCTTCTTTTAGAAATATGATTTAGACTTGTTTCTGTGATATTCATGCTTCCGTATGTGTGCTTAGCTATAAAACAAGCTTCCGTGCAGATAAAATATACTAGGTTGACACAACAGAATTTATTATAAAGCGAGAGAAAGAGAGAGAAGTTGTCATGTATTTCACATAGACTATAAACATTCAATATTTTCCTTTCATTCTGAATGATGCTTTATTATCATCTAGTACTCCATATGACAGTCTCTCAATGTTTATATGTGTGTATGCGCGCGAGAAAGAGTGTGTGTGGTCTATCTCTCTGTCTTTTCAATCCATTAGCAGGGAGCAGGTCAACACGTGAAATTGCCAAGAGCAACTTCCTCTACATGTCTTTACATTACAACGTTTAAAGAAATGTTTGTGCAAGTTGGACACACGATTCAAAGCATTTTTTTTTTTTACATTAGGTTAAGATTATGCTTGCAACAACAGGTCGAAACTGCTGTATGAAACTTGAATATGTCAGCATTATATAAGGTTCAAAGACTACAGCAGAAATCCCTTAGAAAACGAACAGAAAACCAAGAGTTTACCAGCCAACAAAAATATATTCTAATACGTTTTTCTGTCATGTGAACATTCCATCTCATCATTTTGGAAACATTATGGGAATGTTACTTTAGAACGTTCTCTGAACGTTCTGAAACAAATAGCTACATTTAACAAATAAAAAAGTTTTTATGCTAACATTTTGAGAATATTATTAAAGACCAGACAACTCTGAATGAATGTTATATATTAAAAGGTTCATGAACTGGCTTTTTAAAATTTATTATATTGTTGTCTGTGGTCAACTTATGACGTTCGCTTGGTTTTTGCATTCAAAAACTTTAAAATGAATAAGTAATAGGCTTATTACCCTAGTTTTGAGCCTAGTTGAAAAACGCTCGGTTTTTATGGGCGTCTCGCGCTGAAGACTTGGAAGTAAACGCCCACTGCTGTGAGTGGATAACAGTTTTGCATATTATAATGAGTTTCAACTCACCCGTCGATGCACTTGGGGGAAATTGTTTTGAAAACGTCCAATGTTGTAAAATGCCAACCAGAATGATTCGCCCATACATGTTCGACCCAGAGTCCGTGTGTTGTACAATTCCTGTCAGATCCAATATAGACGGCACAGCACCGTTCTTTACTCTTAATCTGTCTGCAAATCCAGTCTTGTTTACAAGACAATCCTCAGTGAAATGAAGCGAACAGACGGACAATGTTTTCCCTCATCAGCTGAACGTCATTAAAAATAAAGTTTATCCATGCAGTCCTATTGAAATCCAGAGGAAGCTTATGCAGGGACTGTCTTCCACAACCAGGCACTGCACAATATTTTGTATTGCTCGGTAGATCGATCCAGTTTGTCATCACGAGGTACGCATCTATGTTATTTATCTATGTGTGTAATGCATGAATCGGTGGGCGGGGCTAAACCAGCCGCGTTGATCTTCTTCTGCAGTGGTGGTGTTTTATCCTCTTTGACGTCATAGTTCCCCACTTTGAAAAATGAGTCGTTTGCTGAGCCTGGTGTCAATAAAAGCTTTTATTGGACTAACAAGGACGTTTTCAGTTCTGAAACTTACAGGATATTCGTATAATATGATGACCTCTTAGATGTCAAAAGCTCAAGGAAAATTTGATTTCTCAGTTCATCACCACTTTAACGTTATTGGAAGAACGTTTGTTTATAACTTTGAGAGAACCTTGCCAGAACGTTCACTGTTAGCTGGGTACTTAATGGACAATAGTAATAGCGTTGCTTGACCTCAGACTGTATTTTGTTGTTTTGGATGCTAATATCCCACTAGACTTCAGAAAGATACACTATTTTGCTTTGAATAACATAGTTATGCTAGTCTGGCTTTATTAACATAAACCAGCTGTTTTTTTTTTTTTTTTTACCAAAAACTATAAAATAAATCAGGAACTTTTTGAATGAGAAAAGGGACCGGACAAGCACTTACTGAAGTTTTAAATCGAGTTACGTTTGCACTGAACTATTTTTTCTTTTCCGCAGTTCTATGCATGATCACGCACTAATCTGCATCTCAGCAACGTTTGTTGCCTGTTCATTCATAAATCTCCGAAGGACGGAGCAATCGCAGGCACCTGGAAGCATTTATTCAGCTCCCAGCACACATAACTTCATTACTCAACACGGCTCAGTTCTGGAGTTCACTGCAGCTCTGTACATGCCATGAATGATTTGCGGATGCACCAAAAAGAAGAAAGAGAAAGAGAGAGAGAGAATACGAAAAGAAAGTGTATTCGGCTGGAAACCCTGCACCCGTTCCACATGTGGAGCTTATTATATGCAATAGCTTTCTGCTGCAATTCAGCCTCATCTCAGATAATCTCCACAAAATCACTGTCTTTACCAGTTCCTCTCGCTCTCCTATCTTTCCTTAGTTTGATCTGAATCTATAATGATCCCTGTGCATCTGTGGCACTGCCAGGCTTGTTTGGGTGGCTTTAACCATCCTTATCTGTGCCACTAATCTTCCTCTTTGGCTTTCTCTGTGCCAGCAAGACAGAAAGAAATATGAAAGCAGTGCTATCGCTCCCAGCACAACCATCGCGGGTGTTTTTTTAATATCCTACATCTATGCTTTTATGCTAAATTGAAAATTTGAGATATTTAAATGCATTTATTTATCTATGCAAGCAGTGTATTGACTAAGCAATCACAATTGCTTTAACCAAGGTTTGTTACACTTCCAGATCTTGTTTCCCTCTCCTGTGTCTGTTATTATCTGCAATATCCCTTATCTGTAATTATAAACAAATGCATTTTAAACCACAAGTGAGTTGTAGCTCTTTTCTTGAACTGTAGTCCTGCAGGGAAAGATGTCCTGGTGCAGTTCTTACTCAGGAGACAGTTGTTCGTATTCCACTGAGTGCAGATTATCATCCTCGCGGGCATGCTGGGAACTCCTGCGGGGAACTGGGAACGGAGCCGGAGCTCCAGCAATGTCCAAAACAACATTGGACAGCCTGTTGTTTTACATTAATTTGTTTTCAATGCAAATCAGCTTGATTTGCATTTTTTTTACAATATTAGAATATAAAATACTCTTTTTGTTGTGGGTTGTTGTAAAACTTTCTCACTAAGGTTTCTGCAATACTCTGGGGACAGATACCACTAATATTTATTTGTAAAATTTTTGAAATAAGTCTCTAATGCTCACTGAGGATGCATTTATTTGATACAAATTATGGTAAAAATATTATTTTGACATTTTATTTATTGCTGTTTTGTATCTGAATGTAATTTATTATGATTCAATTTATTATGACATCATTACTATTTGTTTCCATCCGCTTATTTTTATGCACATTTTGGGGATATTGCATTAAAAAACGCTGGATGGTACCAAATCTGCATACATACTAAAAAACAATTGAGTCGGATACACTTTTTTATCTGATATAAGAAAACATGCACATAAACTATAATGGAAACACATTTACCAAATAAATTCCTTGATGCGCATCAAAAACAAACTGGACGAACCAGTGGACTGATCTCTGAACGCTTGAAATGCTGTTTTGGTTATTGTGAAATGCCTGACCAAAGTCTGTCATCAAAGTGGTTCAGTAAATTGTCTTACAAGACTGTGTTGCCATTTGCCTCAGAATGCAAGAGAACCCATTATGTTTCATCTGCACCCTTTTTAGTCTCAAGTAATTTATTATATCCGAAAATTATTATATGCAGTGGCTTCTATACGTTCTACCTAAAACTAAATTAGTCATCGTGCTTATACAGTATACTACAGTAATTCCCACCCTCATTTCTCCCAACATCAGAAAGTGAGAGGGTTTCCGATTGTATTTATCAGTAAATAAAAAGTATTGCAGCTTACTTATTTGAAACAGAAATAACATATCTTTACTCGTTATGTAACATGATACCTAGAAACTGATCATAGCAAATATAACTTGTAAACTTTAATGCTTGGTTCCTCTCAAACTCGCACTGATTCATCTGGACAGTTCAAAGGACATTCAATAACTCTGGCTCTTTGCCCTGCTTTTTGTCCCTTCATACAAACAATATCACTGATGAAAGGCACTTTTAGCCTAAAACCATGCCTTCGGAGTGAGAGAGCGAGCGAGAGAGGAACTCAATAATGAATAAGTTCTTGTGAGCACTACACTTGATATAATGAGTGTCTTTGCTGCTTTGTGAGACCTGAATACTTCAGTGAGTGGTTCTTGCAAGGAAACAAAAGGAGGCTTCTTCTGCACTGCAGTGCCGTATCATTTATGGCATCCTCACCCGGAGAAAATGCCAAAACTGGAACGTTGTTTCCCAGTATTAAATGTAAACATGTAAAGAATCTGTGAGGCTTTGACATATTTTGACAATCTTAATCTTTACTTTCCCATTGTGTTTAAACGAGGGCTTGAGACTCATTCTGACTCCTACTGTCAATCATTAATGAATAAATACATAAATGAACCTTTATGTTATGTCAACGCAGATTGAAATCAATAGAAAATGCTCAGCACCCAAGGCGAATCTCCTATTCGCTCAATGGTGCACAGTGTCTTTGAGCAGATTGCCTGCAACAGCCATTTTAGGATTGTTTGTGATTTGGTTTTAGTGACATGAGTCACCTTGACTATCTTTTCACAGATTTAGGAGCTGGTTTTAGCACTAAAATGCTTTGTGAAATACTATTAGAACACAAATTTAGGGATCACTTTTACTCTTAACCCTCTGGGGACGGGTTGGGCGGTACCTCCCAAAATGGCATACTTTTACAAATGTGTAATTATTTAAAAAACTTTTAATGATAGAGAGGTGCAGTCTTTTTTGCTGTTAGAGTTAGGATTCAGATTCTGCTGAAAACAATGGTATATGGTCAACACACTTTCTTGTTGCGCAATATAAGGCCAATAAAATCGACGTTGTTGGGAATATTCCACGCACAAAGACCAATGAAAGAATTGAAAAAATATTTTTCTTACCCAATCAGAGGAAGGTTACCATGACATATTCTAATCAGAGGGATTATAGTAAGTGATTTGAAGCAATTTCACGCAAACAGCGTCGAGTGGAGAAAGAAAACAGAGCGGAGTATTACAGCCTGCACAGAGATTTATATGAGAAAAAGACAGAACGATTTATTGTACACTTATTGTACATGTTTCACACATACTTCCTTTATAAACACATTACATGCTAGCTCAGGGTCTTCTGAATCCATAGAGACCAAACACATGGTGTTCCATCTCTATAGAGTGCCGAAGTGATGACGTCACTTTGCAGGACAACTCGGAAGCTAGCGGCGCATGGGTTCCCTCAGTCGAAAAGCAATGCATTTACCCCATAGACTTTTGGAAAATCGCAAAAAATAAGATCTGTGTTCAACAAAGAGTTGTGACCCTTACACGTTTTGTCTAGCAAGATAATCTTTACAAGTTAATCCAAAATGTATACATTTTGAAGCCTATATAAAGATTTTAAAAAACACAATCAGACACAATAGTTTAAAAAAACACAAGCAGGTTATAACTGTGTGTTCTATGTCATAGATCAAAACGTGAAAATATTTAGAGGCTTTGTTCACCACAGACCTTATTTCAGGCGATTTAGCATGAATGCTAACTCACTTCCACGTTTTGGCCTACTGAGTGACATCGTAACTTCGGCACTCTATAGACGAATCCGGCGAAACTACCGGAAGTAAGCGGGCGCCATTACTGAGCTGTTGCTGGGTAGCGTTGCGCCATTGCCTCCTATTGTTTTAGTTGCAACTTGCGTCCACTGGAATAAACAGCTCGCGATTTACGACTGTCACTAACGTTACAACATTACCCTTGTATAATGTCAAGTGGGTAAACAGTTTCCGTTATAAATTGTTTCAATGGTGGCAGTAAAATTTAAGTTTTGAAGAGAAAACATTGTGAATACCCCGGGTCGAGTGCCCCTGTCTGGTGCCGTACGGTTTACAGATTTCCTGGGCGAGTACAAGACGTGGACATTCGTGTATAATAACAATTATTTAATGACATGAGTAAAAAAAAATAAAAATAAATATGTGATATAGTGATCAGCAAAATCTCCTCTCTTGCTGTTTTTTCTATTCAATTAACATGCTATGGTCATTAAATGGCTTTCCTGAGCTAAATGTAACGTTATGTGACATAATTGTTTTCCTGCTGTTATATTGACCTCTTTCCATGGTTTAAAAACACTAATTGGTCGATATTATGTATACTTTCTAGCTCTAACGTTACCTTACCCTTGCCTGTTTCAATGTGAAAATGAGATAAATAATGGACACAAATGAAAAACATGAATTTGTTTATTTGATTTCATTCATTTATTTATTTATTGTTGCCAAATGGACAGATCTTTTTATACTTTCCTCGTTAGCAAACGTTAGCCTAGCTAGCTTGCCAAGCTATTTTCATAAATAACGTTAATCTGTAAGATCGTTTGTACCTTCATCTGTGACTGGAGGCCACTGCAGTCACAGATCAAACCAACAAGTCATTCTGCCTGGCTGTAGCTGTCATCGAGGGTGAGTTCGCGTTATCACCGAGGTTTGTTTACATACCGGTGCATATGTCTATATGCCTGTGTAACAGCTCAGTAATGGCGTCGCCACAAGATGGCAGCCTACACAGAACGCTCGTCGGATTCGTCTATTACATATGGTTTATAAGGCCAAATGTAAAAATAGAGAAAACGGACCAAAAAGAGCTTAGTCCTTAAGGTGTTTTGTGAATATGGCCCCTGGAAACTAGAACAAATGTGTCTTGGATTACATGCACTCTCAACAATAGCTAAAGTGGATCTGAGTGTCTGATCTACAGCTATACCAGCATTTCCTAGGTTAAACCATAATTCATGTTTTTTTTTTAGCAGGGAAAAGTGAAATATAATAAGACTTCTATTTGTCATCCGAAGAGTTTAGCTCTCATTAAACTTGGTATTTTAACTTGGCGAAACTTTTTTACGGTCCTCTTTAAAAGTTCATTATCTTTCCGCTACATAAAAGATGATTTTTATTGACCCGTGCGAACTGCTTGTCTGCTGAATTCAGCTGTAGTACTTTTCCAGAGAATCTGCAGCACTGGACACGGCACAGACGTCCCTGTGCTTATGACAGTTCCTTCCCCAGGGATGACAAGGAACATCTTTCGGAAACCTATTTAAGCAAAGCATCCTCACGGAGCGCCTAGAACACAATCACAGCTTAAAACCCAACAGACGCCAACACCTGCCGTCATTGCCCCCGGGAGACAACCAGAGAACGACCTGTGCCAGTACTTATAATCAAATAAGACAAACAGGAGCTGTGAGGATCAACCAAAGCTAGAGGATGGGGGAGAGTCTTTCACAAGCACCCAAATGATGACACTTCCATAAACATCCAAACGACTAGCTATCCAAATGGGGACTTGGGGGAAAAATGCAACTTAATAATTAGTTAAACTAACCTTAGAGGTCAATGTGAAACAATGTTTACATGTGCAATATAACATGCCTTATTTTTGTGCATATTAAAGGCCATTGCACACTGAGTCCGAAATTTTCGTATTTTCGTATTCGTGATTCGGTGGCTCTGAATTTTCAAAACAACATTCAAACGGCTCGCTACGGATGCGAAAAACGCAGAAAAACCCAGGGGTGCGTTTCCCGTACAACGACGTTGTTCGCTGCTTCACTACCATAGTACGATGCATCGTTGGAAAAATCAACTGGCTAGTCACGACTATTTCCCGAAACCCATTGTCGCAAAGTATCGTTCAACCACGTTGGTTTCGCACGTGGTGGAGTAATAACTACTTTTAACGAAACTGTTTGAGATCCAATTAACGCTAGCTTTGTTTTATATAAATTAGCTAAAAATATAATTATAAATCAGACTCAATATTTGGCTCGTTCTTACATAGTAGAGCATGTTCGCACATGCGCACCCTTCAAACACGGTACTTCAAATCTTTTGAAAAACTAAAAGACGTAAATTACATTTGTATGTATTCTAAATAAAGGCACCGGTTGAACTGAATGTCAGCTTATTTTGCTCAAGATAAGGATTTATTACATCCAAATGTGATGCATTATAGAAACGATGCCTCTAACCACAGGTCGAGAGCTGTCGTTCAAACCACCCAACTTTGCGATGCTGTTTGCGAATGTTCGTTGGAACGATTGTTTCGGGAAACACAGACTCGTTAAACTAATGATAATGACGGAACTTGCGACCATAGTTGGCTAACGATGCTTTCGGGAAACGCACCCCAGATTTGATTTTTTTCATGACGGACGAAAGTTTCGGAGGTATTGTGCAAGCATGATTTTGACATAACGTGAATTCGTAATTTTTTTTTTTTTTTTGCACTTCGATGTGCAATGGCCTTAAGACGAATATTGTATTAAAATATTGTTAACACCAACCTTACAAATAAAACTTTATATTAAAACAAAAATATTTAATTATTTTTTATTAGTTTATGAATACAATTTCTACCTATGTTTCATAGACATAACAGAATCTTACTGTATTGTTCATATATACAGTGAGTGATTTTCACCATACTTTGATATATCTCAAATAGCTATTATTGTAAAATTAAACCGCACTGGTAGCTGGATATCAGGATCGCTATATGAAAACCGACTTAATTTTTCCCCTCTTATGTACACTATTGTTCAAAAGTTTGGGTTGATTTGTTAAATTGATTAAAAGTGACAATAAAGACATTTATAATGTTACGAAAAACCTTCAGATTCCACAAATTGAAATTGCGAATTGAAAATACGCCCATTAGAAACACAGCAATTTCGCTAAAACTCCCATTTATCGCAAAAAAAAGCTTTTATCGTATTTAAGTGTGTTGAAACACGATGTATTTCGGCTATGAGAAACTTGTTGCACACTGCATTGACCTATATCGATATTAAATAAATGTACTTGCGGTAAATCAAGAAAATCAGATTTAAATAAATAGACTGTGCAAAGCTGAATAACAAGAATTAGTTTTCTGTTAATGAATGTATCCAAATAGTTGCTCACCTGTCTAATAAAACAATATATTAAAGCGTCTTTGGTGTTTCCAAGGTTTATACATGAGAAACTTTTGGGATAATGTAAGTACATAAATCAACTAAATATTTAACAATTTTCTAATGGTTTTTGGATGTTTTAGTACATAGTGTGCCTTTAATGTAACGTAAGCGAACCAACACAGTGGCCGTGTGCCTCAGGGACGGTGAGCGAGGAGAAGAGAATGTCAGCTAAATGCAACAACTGCAAGACAATTCATATTTTATCAGCTGTCATCATCCCCTGAATTTTTGAGCCTGTGTTGGCACATTTAGTTTTGTGACAGTTATGAGAACTGGGGGGGGGGGGGGGGGGGAATGAGGGGTGACCAAGATCATGGTGAATAATTCAGGTTCACCCACTCCAGACGGATTTGATTTCATTTATTCATTAAATTCTTTTCCCCCTGCAGTTGCAAAACTGAATCAGGCTGTCAGCGGACCTACTCTCGCCGAGAGCGTTTCGAGCGCTGGCTCCAGACCCCGAAAGCATTTGATTTTAAGCGTCCACATTTAAGATTGAAAGAAAAGAATCTCCCAAAGGATTCAGAAATGGAGGGAGACCCATCATCTGTCAAGAGGAACTTAATAAACAAAATGAAAGGGGCTCAGGGGCAGAAGCAATAGAGAATAAAGTCCTTTACGCCTGGAGAAAAAAAATATATATATTCATCATTTATGTACCTAATGTCGTCCCAAGGTGCTTTCATGGAACACAATGGGGAAGTGGGCCTGGACTTTTTGCATTTGAGTCACAATTAATTTTGTAAACAAGATATGCATTTCACCCATAACAGAGGTTGTCTAGATCACGACAAATATGGATAAAATTCATTTGTGGAGTATCCCTCTAAAGATCATATAACTTTGAGCTAATAGTTGTTCATTACTTTAAGAGAACCTTGCTAGAATGTTCCCGGATGGATGGGTCATAGGTGACTTCAGTCAGAGATTCACATACAGGGTTAATGCTCCCTTTAAATGACATTTGACCTTTGACCTCACAGCTGTGTTACAGCTTTAGTGCATACACTTAAGTCTGACCCCTCTTGATCTTGAAGCAATGATTTTTACCTGTTCACGTTATCTGGGAAATTCCTACGAGTTTGGACATTTTAATCACAAATTTGATTAGAGAAAGAAATACAAAGACATTCAATGTTTGTTTTTTGTTTTTTAATCAAAATCTTTTGGTATGAAGTAAAATTCTTTGCAGTGATTTATGTTGAACAGTTCCGGAAATGGCATGTATCAGTAACTAATTTGATAAGAAAATAAGCTGAAAGGGAATCACGTCTGCGGATATATAACACATAATGACATTTCTTCCCACTTATTTGAGCTTTCCACATACAGTAAATTGACTAGAGATATTATCACAGCTCAGTAGCGTGGCCTCGGCAGCTCGCGAATACAAGATCTCCTCTGATTTCAGTCTTTCCTGACACAATGAGCTGAATGAGGAGAGCGCACCAGTGAACGCAAGAAAACCTGTGTCAGAGAGAGAGAGAAAGAGAGAGAGAGAGAGAGAGAAGAGAGAGAGAGAGAGAGAGAGAGAGAGAGAGAGAGAGAGAGAGAGAGAGAGAGAGAGAGAGAGAGAGAGCATACATATTCACTAGTCCGCCTCAAAGACATCTATTTGCAAATCCCTGACTGCTGCCTCCTGCATGCAGACCATGACATTTCAACAAGAGGAGGGTCCCAATGGCTTTCAGGCTTGGGGAAAGATGTATTTTGAGAGCCGTGTGTTTGCGGTGTTTGTCTCAGTACATATTTTGACGAACTATAAATTAACTTTTTATTATTCATCCTTCCACAGCCATCAGTGGGTCCGGGAGGCCTGCTGTTTTCTGCTGTATTATTTAAATTTGCCCTGTAATGAGGAGGGGGGGGGATCAGCTTTCCTTTATCTTGTTCAGAGAC
>NW_024121184.1:389490-434966 GCF_016745375.1 Pimephales promelas
CTTAATCTTTACTTTCCCATTGTGTTTAAACGAGGGCTTGAGACTCATTCTGACTCCTACTGTCAATCATTAATGAATAAATACATAAATGAACCTTTATGTTATGTCAACGCAGATTGAAATCAATAGAAAATGCTCAGCACCCAAGGCGAATCTCCTATTCGCTCAATGGTGCACAGTGTCTTTGAGCAGATTGCCTGCAACAGCCATTTTAGGATTGTTTGTGATTTGGTTTTAGTGACATGAGTCACCTTGACTATCTTTTCACAGATTTAGGAGCTGGTTTTAGCACTAAAATGCTTTGTGAAATACTATTAGAACACAAATTTAGGGATCACTTTTACTCTTAACCCTCTGGGGACGGGTTGGGCGGTACCTCCCAAAATGGCATACTTTTACAAATGTGTAATTATTTAAAAAACTTTTAATGATAGAGAGGTGCAGTCTTTTTTGCTGTTAGAGTTAGGATTCAGATTCTGCTGAAAACAATGGTATATGGTCAACACACTTTCTTGTTGCGCAATATAAGGCCAATAAAATCGACGTTGTTGGGAATATTCCACGCACAAAGACCAATGAAAGAATTGAAAAAATATTTTTCTTACCCAATCAGAGGAAGGTTACCATGACATATTCTAATCAGAGGGATTATAGTAAGTGATTTGAAGCAATTTCACGCAAACAGCGTCGAGTGGAGAAAGAAAACAGAGCGGAGTATTACAGCCTGCACAGAGATTTATATGAGAAAAAGACAGAACGATTTATTGTACACTTATTGTACATGTTTCACACATACTTCCTTTATAAACACATTACATGCTAGCTCAGGGTCTTCTGAATCCATAGAGACCAAACACATGGTGTTCCATCTCTATAGAGTGCCGAAGTGATGACGTCACTTTGCAGGACAACTCGGAAGCTAGCGGCGCATGGGTTCCCTCAGTCGAAAAGCAATGCATTTACCCCATAGACTTTTGGAAAATCGCAAAAAATAAGATCTGTGTTCAACAAAGAGTTGTGACCCTTACACGTTTTGTCTAGCAAGATAATCTTTACAAGTTAATCCAAAATGTATACATTTTGAAGCCTATATAAAGATTTTAAAAAACACAATCAGACACAATAGTTTAAAAAAACACAAGCAGGTTATAACTGTGTGTTCTATGTCATAGATCAAAACGTGAAAATATTTAGAGGCTTTGTTCACCACAGACCTTATTTCAGGCGATTTAGCATGAATGCTAACTCACTTCCACGTTTTGGCCTACTGAGTGACATCGTAACTTCGGCACTCTATAGACGAATCCGGCGAAACTACCGGAAGTAAGCGGGCGCCATTACTGAGCTGTTGCTGGGTAGCGTTGCGCCATTGCCTCCTATTGTTTTAGTTGCAACTTGCGTCCACTGGAATAAACAGCTCGCGATTTACGACTGTCACTAACGTTACAACATTACCCCTTGTATAATGTCAAGTGGGTAAACAGTTTCCGTTATAAATTGTTTCAATGGTGGCAGTAAAATTTAAGTTTTGAAGAGAAAACATTGTGAATACCCCGGGTCGAGTGCCCCTGTCTGGTGCCGTACGGTTTACAGATTTCCTGGGCGAGTACAAGACGTGGACATTCGTGTATAATAACAATTATTTAATGACATGAGTAAAAAAAAATAAAAATAAATATGTGATATAGTGATCAGCAAAATCTCCTCTCTTGCTGTTTTTTCTATTCAATTAACATGCTATGGTCATTAAATGGCTTTCCTGAGCTAAATGTAACGTTATGTGACATAATTGTTTTCCTGCTGTTATATTGACCTCTTTCCATGGTTTAAAAACACTAATTGGTCGATATTATGTATACTTTCTAGCTCTAACGTTACCTTACCCTTGCCTGTTTCAATGTGAAAATGAGATAAATAATGGACACAAATGAAAAACATGAATTTGTTTATTTGATTTCATTCATTTATTTATTTATTGTTGCCAAATGGACAGATCTTTTTATACTTTCCTCGTTAGCAAACGTTAGCCTAGCTAGCTTGCCAAGCTATTTTCATAAATAACGTTAATCTGTAAGATCGTTTGTACCTTCATCTGTGACTGGAGGCCACTGCAGTCACAGATCAAACCAACAAGTCATTCTGCCTGGCTGTAGCTGTCATCGAGGGTGAGTTCGCGTTATCACCGAGGTTTGTTTACATACCGGTGCATATGTCTATATGCCTGTGTAACAGCTCAGTAATGGCGTCGCCACAAGATGGCAGCCTACACAGAACGCTCGTCGGATTCGTCTATTACATATGGTTTATAAGGCCAAATGTAAAAATAGAGAAAACGGACCAAAAAGAGCTTAGTCCTTAAGGTGTTTTGTGAATATGGCCCCTGGAAACTAGAACAAATGTGTCTTGGATTACATGCACTCTCAACAATAGCTAAAGTGGATCTGAGTGTCTGATCTACAGCTATACCAGCATTTCCTAGGTTAAACCATAATTCATGTTTTTTTTTTAGCAGGGAAAAGTGAAATATAATAAGACTTCTATTTGTCATCCGAAGAGTTTAGCTCTCATTAAACTTGGTATTTTAACTTGGCGAAACTTTTTTACGGTCCTCTTTAAAAGTTCATTATCTTTCCGCTACATAAAAGATGATTTTTATTGACCCGTGCGAACTGCTTGTCTGCTGAATTCAGCTGTAGTACTTTTCCAGAGAATCTGCAGCACTGGACACGGCACAGACGTCCCTGTGCTTATGACAGTTCCTTCCCCAGGGATGACAAGGAACATCTTTCGGAAACCTATTTAAGCAAAGCATCCCCACGGAGCGCCTAGAACACAATCACAGCTTAAAACCCAACAGACGCCAACACCTGCCGTCATTGCCCCGGGAGACAACCAGAGAACGACCTGTGCCAGTACTTATAATCAAATAAGACAAACAGGAGCTGTGAGGATCAACCAAAGCTAGAGGATGGGGGAGAGTCTTTCACAAGCACCCAAATGATGACACTTCCATAAACATCCAAACGACTAGCTATCCAAATGGGGACTTGGGGGAAAAATGCAACTTAATAATTAGTTAAACTAACCTTAGAGGTCAATGTGAAACAATGTTTACATGTGCAATATAACATGCCTTATTTTTGTGCATATTAAAGGCCATTGCACACTGAGTCCGAAATTTTCGTATTTTCGTATTCGTGATTCGGTGGCTCTGAATTTTCAAAACAACATTCAAACGGCTCGCTACGGATGCGAAAAACGCAGAAAAACCCAGGGGTGCGTTTCCCGTACAACGACGTTGTTCGCTGCTTCACTACCATAGTACGATGCATCGTTGGAAAAATCAACTGGCTAGTCACGACTATTTCCCGAAACCCATTGTCGCAAAGTATCGTTCAACCACGTTGGTTTCGCACGTGGTGGAGTAATAACTACTTTTAACGAAACTGTTTGAGATCCAATTAACGCTAGCTTTGTTTTATATAAATTAGCTAAAAATATAATTATAAATCAGACTCAATATTTGGCTCGTTCTTACATAGTAGAGCATGTTCGCACATGCGCACCCTTCAAACACGGTACTTCAAATCTTTTGAAAAACTAAAAGACGTAAATTACATTTGTATGTATTCTAAATAAAGGCACCGGTTGAACTGAATGTCAGCTTATTTTGCTCAAGATAAGGATTTATTACATCCAAATGTGATGCATTATAGAAACGATGCCTCTAACCACAGGTCGAGAGCTGTCGTTCAAACCACCCAACTTTGCGATGCTGTTTGCGAATGTTCGTTGGAACGATTGTTTCGGGAAACACAGACTCGTTAAACTAATGATAATGACGGAACTTGCGACCATAGTTGGCTAACGATGCTTTCGGGAAACGCACCCCAGATTTGATTTTTTTCATGACGGACGAAAGTTTCGGAGGTATTGTGCAAGCATGATTGACATAACGTGAGTTCGTATTTATTTTTTAACGTGCAGCAATGTCGGGCGCGAATTTCGGACTCGCCTTAAGACGAATATTGTATTAAAATATTGTTAACACCAACCTTACAAATAAAACTTTATATTAAAACAAAAATATTTAATTATTTTTTATTAGTTTATGAATACAATTTCTACCTATGTTTCATAGACATAACAGAATCTTACTGTATTGTTCATATATACAGTGAGTGATTTTCACCATACTTTGATATATCTCAAATAGCTATTATTGTAAAATTAAACCGCACTGGTAGCTGGGATATCAGGATCGCTATATGAAAACCGACTTAATTTTTCCCCTCTTATGTACACTATTGTTCAAAAGTTTGGGTTGATTTGTTAAATTGATTAAAAGTGACAATAAAGACATTTATAATGTTACGAAAAACCTTCAGATTCCACAAATTGAAATTGCGAATTGAAAATACGCCCATTAGAAACACAGCAATTTCGCTAAAACTCCCATTTATCGCAAAAAAAAGCTTTTATCGTATTTAAGTGTGTTGAAACACGATGTATTTCGGCTATGAGAAACTTGTTGCACACTGCATTGACCTATATCGATATTAAATAAATGTACTTGCGGTAAATCAAGAAAATCAGATTTAAATAAATAGACTGTGCAAAGCTGAATAACAAGAATTAGTTTTCTGTTAATGAATGTATCCAAATAGTTGCTCACCTGTCTAATAAAACAATATATTAAAGCGTCTTTGGTGTTTCCAAGGTTTATACATGAGAAACTTTTGGGATAATGTAAGTACATAAATCAACTAAATATTTAACAATTTTCTAATGGTTTTTGGATGTTTTAGTACATAGTGTGCCTTTAATGTAACGTAAGCGAACCAACACAGTGGCCGTGTGCCTCAGGGACGGTGAGCGAGGAGAAGAGAATGTCAGCTAAATGCAACAACTGCAAGACAATTCATATTTTATCAGCTGTCATCATCCCCTGAATTTTTGAGCCTGTGTTGGCACATTTAGTTTTGTGACAGTTATGAGAACTGGGGGGGGGGGGGAATGAGGGGTGACCAAGATCATGGTGAATAATTCAGGTTCACCCACTCCAGACGGATTTGATTTCATTTATTCATTAAATTCTTTTCCCCCTGCAGTTGCAAAACTGAATCAGGCTGTCAGCGGACCTACTCTCGCCGAGAGCGTTTCGAGCGCTGGCTCCAGACCCCGAAAGCATTTGATTTTAAGCGTCCACATTTAAGATTGAAAGAAAAGAATCTCCCAAAGGATTCAGAAATGGAGGGAGACCCATCATCTGTCAAGAGGAACTTAATAAACAAAATGAAAGGGGCTCAGGGGCAGAAGCAATAGAGAATAAAGTCCTTTACGCCTGGAGAAAAAAAATATATATATTCATCATTTATGTACCTAATGTCGTCCCAAGGTGCTTTCATGGAACACAATGGGGGAAGTGGGCCTGGACTTTTTGCATTTGAGTCACAATTAATTTTGTAAACAAGATATGCATTTCACCCATAACAGAGGTTGTCTAGATCACGACAAATATGGATAAAATTCATTTGTGGAGTATCCCTCTAAAGATCATATAACTTTGAGCTAATAGTTGTTCATTACTTTAAGAGAACCTTGCTAGAATGTTCCCGGATGGATGGGTCATAGGTGACTTCAGTCAGAGATTCACATACAGGGTTAATGCTCCCTTTAAATGACATTTGACCTTTGACCTCACAGCTGTGTTACAGCTTTAGTGCATACACTTAAGTCTGACCCCTCTTGATCTTGAAGCAATGATTTTTACCTGTTCACGTTATCTGGGAAATTCCTACGAGTTTGGACATTTTAATCACAAATTTGATTAGAGAAAGAAATACAAAGACATTCAATGTTTGTTTTTTGTTTTTTTAATCAAAATCTTTTGGTATGAAGTAAAATTCTTTGCAGTGATTTATGTTGAACAGTTCCGGAAATGGCATGTATCAGTAACTAATTTGATAAGAAAATAAGCTGAAAGGGAATCACGTCTGCGGATATATAACACATAATGACATTTCTTCCCACTTATTTGAGCTTTCCACATACAGTAAATTGACTAGAGATAGTATCACAGCTCAGTAGCGTGGCCTCGGCAGCTCGCGAATACAAGATCTCCTCTGATTTCAGTCTTTCCTGACACAATGAGCTGAATGAGGAGAGCGCACCAGTGAACGCAAGAAAACCTGTGTCAGAGAGAGAGAGAGAGAGAGAGAGAGAGAGAGAGAGAGAGAGCATACATATTCACTAGAATCCGCCTCAAAGACAATCTATTTGCAAATCCCTGACTGGACCATGACATTTCAACAAGAGGAGGGTCCCAATGGCTTTCAGGCTTGGGGAAAGATGTATTTTGAGAGCCGTGTGTTTGCGGTGTTTGTCTCAGTACATATTTTGGACGAACTATAAATGAACTTTGTATTATTCATCCTTCCACAGCCGTCAGTGGGTCCGGGAGGCCTGCTGTTTTCTGCTGTATTATTTAAATTTGCCCTGTAATGAGGAGGGGGGGGGGGATCAGCTTTCCTTTATCTTGTTCAGACCTGCCTGACATGTCTTTTGTTTTCTCGCGTACTGGGGATCTCAAACTGATCTTACAATCCTTTTTTATTATTATTATATAGAGTCATTCAACTCTTTGAACATTGAAATAGCTGGCGGTCTTTGATTGTGTGTGGTGTTTACATGGATCTGGAATAGCATATAAACAGTTTAGTAGCCTGCAGTAATTGATGCATTTCACATTTCAGATGTGTGATTCAGAGTTGAAACACTCACACGGCAGAATGAATCGTGCTTTCGACAGCTTTGAGCTGTTTAACTTTAGCATATTCAGTGAAGCCTGATTAGATTTATTAGATTGAACACGAGACGCTCTGGAAAGGACAAACTAATTAGATTTGATTGTAATAATGTCTGAGAAATTTCGGTGTATCATAAAACAAATATGGATTATGTTAATGTTTTGTTTCTCTGCAAGATCAGCATTTGAATTTATAATTGTAGATTCAATGCCACTGAATATTTTATGAGCGTGTCAGAAACATGACTTTTTTTAGTTTATTATCTAGTTGTATATATTTGTTTCGCCTCTTTTGTCCTTTATGCATTTAACTTTTTTTAATTTGGCCTATTTTAACACAATTAAGAATTTGTCTTTGCAATGTGACATTATTTTCATGACACTTATACACATTTGCTTTACTGTATTGGGGAAAAAAAGTATACAAATAAACATAATAAATGTAGTGTCATTATTTAAATTGTAAAGTATTTAGTATTTATTTCAGTAATGATGATTTAAATGTAAAAATCATTACAATTGATTTTGTTTTAGAAAATCTAATCAGTCGAAAATAATGGGACATACAAAATAAATGCATTTAAATTAACAGTAACATTTTCCCGGAAGCCTTCATGCTGGGGCGCAGAGGGTCACAGCGAGTTTTTACCCAAGATTAGCCAATGGTCACTGAGCCATATCTTTGCCAAAACTGGCCCAGATGTGCTATAAGATAATTGGGACACATTTGCAACACTATACGTGGGCCACTTTTGGCTCACATCCAGATGAGCCAGTGCCACTGTGCCATATCTTTGCCAAAACTTACCCAGATATGTGTTAAATAACTGGGCCACATTTTGCAACATTATATGTGGGCCGCTTTTGGCTCACATATAGATGAGCCAGTGCCAGTGAGCCGTATCTTTGCCAAACCTGGCCCAGATATGTTTTGAGATAAGTGAGCCACATTTGCTGAAACATCTGTGGACCATATTTGGTTTACATCCAGATTAGTCATTGCCCACATTTGGTTTGTCATATTTGGGCTATATTTATTATCTATAAAATGGGCCACTTTAGGCTAAGATTCAGATTACACATTGCCATGATTGCCGCGTCTTTGCCTAAAAGGGTCCACATGAATTTACATTGTTTTGCCCATATTTGCCATTTTACCTGTGGGCCACTTTAGGCTCAGACACATTTGGTCTGGGCCATACGGAGGACACCAGTGCCGAAACATTTCCTGAAATGGCCCACATCTGTCTGCTATCTGGTTGCTTCCTCAGAGGAGGGCTCTAGAGTCAAGTCAAATCACCTTTATTTATACAGCGCTTTTTACAATACAGATAAGCAGCTTCACAGTGATAACATGAAAGTAATACAACGCAGATCAATAATATTGTTGAATATTAAATGTCCCCAACTAAGCAAGCCAAAACCCAAGGCAACAGTGGCAAGGAACCAAAACTCCACCAGGGACAGAATGGAGAAAAAAAACCATGAGACCGTTGTAATGTTGGCTCAGGACCAAGGGGTTCTCCTCGAGGGGACTTAGTTATGTTATTCGGTCAGACAACACATCGGTGGTCTCCAATTTAAACCATCAGCGGGGTCTGCGATCGCATCCTGTATACAAGCTTGCTCACCAGATCCTCCTGTGGGCCCAGGAGAAGCTACTTTCTTTGAGCGTAATATACATCAGGGTACTTAAAAGTTTGCCAATGACCATTTGGATGATCCAGAGGAGTCATGGGAGAGTAGCCAGTCTCCAGACCTAAACCCAATAGAGAATCTTTGGATGGAGCTCAAACTCTGCGTTTCTCAGCGACAGTCCAGAAACCTGACTGATCTAGAGAAGATCTGTGTGGAGGAGTGGGCCAAAATCCCTCCTGCAGTGTGTGCAAACCTGGTGAAAAACTATAGGAAACGTTTGACCTCTGCAATTGCAAAAAAAAAAAAAAAAAGCCTACTTTACCAAATATTAACATCAGGTGTATCACAAATAAATAGTTCAAAAATCATACATTGTGATTTCTGGATTTTTTTTTTTTTTAGATTATTTCTCTCAAAGTGGACATGAATTGGACATGGACGTGGGAGAACTTGCAAAATAGCGTGGTGATCAAATTCTTATTTTCCTCACTGTATATATTCTGTCTTTATATTTTATCTTACGTGTTACTGTATTATGTCACCTTTCTTCCATAAAGACTTTAATGGCAATCATTCCTCTTAAGGCTTAATCAAGCTCCAGACTCACACTGCATGCAATTAAAACTCACACAGTGACTCACAGGTCAAGCCAATTAGACTGTTATTTGGAGCTGTTCTCTGCTGTCATGTTGAAGTACTGTGAGGTTTCAGGGTTTCAGAGCGGTTTCATGCTTATCTGCATAATCTTATCAGTCACACACTAAAGCAGCACATTCTGAGACTCACTTCCTTTTCCTGTGTATGGGAACAGGTGGATGTTAAGAGCTGTGTTTGCGCATGTTTTTTGTCTGGCCCACTTTACTATAGACGAAAAAGGACGAAAGAAGAAAACACAACCATCCATCACAAGCCCTGGTGTCAAAATTGGCCCAGTAAAAAAAAAAAAAGGTGTAAATAATCTCGGCGTGTGTGTGTGTGTTTGAGTTATTGCGTACCACTGGGAAATGTATGCCATAAAATCAGCAGCCATTTCCTTCACAAGAATATATGAGCGGTTGTTCTTTACCCATAATGCTGTGCTTCAGTTAATGGAGCAGTGGGTCTCAGCTAACGACCCATAAACGACACAGGCCTGAGAAAGGCCATCTCCAGGACACACACACACACACACTTGAAAAGCATAGTAATGAAATCATTTCCCAGGACTTTCCAAATAGGCTTTATGTCTCAGGAGTGCTATTCCAGTTTTTAATTTCTCTCCTCTTGTTCTGAAATCATTACGGCTGCATCTGAAAGCGCTTCAGACATTACTTATGTATATAAATACAGCCCACTGGAAGTCTTTCTGATGTCGAGCTCTCATTAGACCACTAGAGGATAGAGAATAAAAGACAAGGTGAGAGGAAAGTGTACGTATCCATCCTCTCGCTAATGAAAGGAACTAATTAATGATGACAGCTGCACTCTGGCTCGTAAATATCCAAACCAAGGTCATCTCGGTACACTGAAAGCCAGAGCCTTCGGCATTCATTTGTTCTTTGAACAGCAGTGGTTCACTTCGGAGTTCAGTCAAATCTCCAGTAATGGCATTTTCCTGGTCTTTAAGAAGCACTGTTAAAAGCGACCTCTGACCTTTTAAGGTTTAAGCGAAGAGGTCAAAAAGAAATGAAGACTTGTATTTTGAAGTTACTTGAATATATATTAGGATTTATCGTTATATTTAATTTTGTGATTTAGTTTCACTCAAATTATTATTATTTATCTTTTATATGTACGAAATTTGCTTTTTTTTAAAAATGAGTGATCGTTTCACTTGATAAGACCCTTATTCATTGTCTGGAATCGTTTAAAGCCCTTTGAACAGTTTGCAGTTTGCACTGAAACTCTCATTTGGACCTTGAACCGTTTGGTTCCCATCGAAGTCCATTATATGGAGAAAATCCTGGAATGTTTTCATCAAAAACTTTAATTTCTTTTCGACTGAGGAAAGAAAGACGTGGATATCTTGGATGACATGGGGGTGAGAAAATTATCAGCAAAAGTTTTTTTGAAAAGTGAACTACTTCTTTAATATGTGAATATATTTGTATGTCAAAATATTGTTCATATATTTTAACTTTTGCAAATGGTTTCATTTGAAATATATTTTCAGAATTGAATACAGTTATTTAATAGTGTGTGTGCAGTGTTAGACATTGAGTTCTTTCTATTGTTTAATTGTACTTCACAGTTGGAGTGTCACTGTTATACTTGCATCATAAATATTGTGCATATTTTCAATATTTAAATGACTTCAGGAAAGATGTGATTAAAAAAAAAACAATAATTGCACGTAGCGTTAGGTATGTGCCACCTAATATGGCCTAATAGTCCTAGGAAAACAACTATTTCACATTAAATGTAAATATTTATTAGCTGTGTGTCGTACTACAGTCGGGTAGAGGAATTACTGTGATCAAAATGCATTTTTGACGCTTCTTTAGCAAGCTAAACATTTTTTGACCATATGTTTTGTCATATATTTTACATTACCTTATAAATGTAAATATATTGCACACTTAACATCATATTGTTATATTTGAGAATATATTTCAAAATTCTAAATATAAGTGAACAACAATGCAAATATATTTCAATGTATTTGGAATCGATGCCACATATATTTTTGACACTATAAAATATATTTCACTCTATTTCTTTTGTGTATGGGTATACCGCATGACCGCATACAGCGGACAGCTCTTTCTCTTTCTCTCACCTGTAATAGAATCATCCAGCCTCTGTCGGGTACACCAGCAGACACAGACAGAGAGAAATGACTTCATCTCTGTTCTCTGGCATAAGCTCCGGCTCTCTTAATCAACACCCCCTGCACTCCTGGATTACATTCACACCTGTTTCTGAATCCATTTCAAAGCTTCTTCTCATTACTGCAGGTGTGTGTGTGTGTGTGTTAAAGTTTGTTGCCATAATTGCCTGCAGACTGAGGAGCTGAAATGATGATGGTGATGCAAATTATTCCTGAACATGAAAGTGCATGTTCAGGCCGTTTCTGTAGAGGAAGTTTGTAAAGTGCTTTTCAGAAACACTCACGATACTGTGTCCCTGTGTACCAATTTACTTCAAAGACGAGCACCTGGGCAAATATAACTGACCAGAGCTGAGGACAGAATGCCTTTAATATAACTTAAAGGAGTACTTCACAAGATGTCCATGTCTTTCTTTCTTCAGTCGAAAAGAAATTAAGGTTTTTGATGAAAACATTCCAGGATTTTTCTCCATATAATGGACTTCAATGGGAACCAAACGGTTCAAGGTCCAAATGAGAGTTTCAATGCAGCTTCAAAGGGCTTTAAACGATTTCAGACGTTGAATACGAGTCTTATCAAGCAACAAGATCGCTCATTTAAAAAAATAAATAAAAAAGTTTAAGTTTTATAAGCACAAATGCTCGCCTTGCTCTGTTCTGTGATGCGCGTTCGTGACTCTCCTGTTCAAACTCGTTCATCAAAATGGAAAATCTTTTTTCGAGTCATGACTCGAAGGGTCCTATAAGACCCTTATTCATCGTCTGGTGTCGTTTAAAGCTGCACTGAAACTTTCATTTGGACCGTTTGGTTCCCAATGAAGTCCATTATATGGAGAGAATCCTGGAACGTTTTCATCAAAAACACAGATTTGTGTACAATATTTGAGAGAAATAGGCCTTTTGTGTACATAGAAAAAGTACAGTCTATTTGCGTTCAGCTCATGACAAATGGGGGCAAAAACAAGTGTGCGTTTATAATTTTGTTCAGTTTATTCTGAAAGTTTGTTATGATTTTGAGCTTTCTGTTTATTCCACATATTCCTGAACTCAAATTAAGTCATTTACTTCTGCACAGAGGGTTGTATGCTATCAAGAGCTGAATGGAAATGGATTTGCCTCCATCCTGAACTGAAGTGCTCGACAGACCTCCAACCAGAGCTGAGAGGTGGATTATGGGTAGGCGCTCAGCCAAACACTTATAATCTTGCCTTATGACATTGAGATTGAATGTGTTTAATAAGCTTGTGAGGACTGTTTCTGGTACCCAGGGGAGCTGTGGAGAGCAGATATGTGTGTGAGCGACACAAGGTCAGGCTCTATTCTTCAGTCAAGTGGCCATGAAGAACAGTAGGAAATCCCCTTCCCATAACACACAGTAAATCTCCAAAAAAACAGAGCCATTACATACAGAGACACGCAAGCAGCAGAGCTGAAAAAGACATGAATTGTGCTAGTTTTTCTCCTTTCTGTCACTCACCTGATGGAGTTTAGGTTCATCTCCACTGTCAGCTCGGGCTCGCTTGGGGACGCTTATTATTCAACATTATTGATCCAAATGCACTGACAATATTAGACTGAGAACTGAACTGAGCTGAACAATGACACTGTTTTCTTTGTAGAGCTGCTGTACAGCCGAATTGAACTGTTTGCTTCATTGAATCATCATTTTCCTGTTTTCCACTGTCTGATTTGCATAAAGTGCTATAAAATAAAGGTGACTTAAATAGTGACTAATTGTTTAAATAGTTAGATAAACCATTTTTTTATTTTTTTTTAATATAATTTAGAATAAAGTACACATAATTAAAGTGGTTTATGTTTACAAAATAGAATAAAATTAACAATAAAATTAAATAATAAAATTACATGTCTTTGCATTTGTGTTCATTTTTATTTACTTCTGCGACTTGGCTGTTAAAATTGTCGTGTTTGTGTATTTAAAAGAAAAAGTAAGAGTGAACGGGGAGAAATGTATTAATGTTTAATAAAAATTATATTGTTACTGTTTAAATAGTTATGTAAAGAAGTTTAGATACATTATACAGATACAGTAATATAATAAAAATTATATTATATTAAGTAATATAATATAAAGTACACATAATGAAAAATGGATTGTTCCAGTATAAATAAAAAAAAATAAATAATAATAATAATAAAATGAAAAGTTAAAGTAGATAAGTTAAATAAAAATAATAACATTGGTGTGCATTTGTTTTAATGTGTGTGTATGTATATATATATATATATATATATATATATATATATATGTGTGTGTGTGTGTGTGGCTTGACTGAGTATTTAAAAGGAAACATGAGAGTGAACAAGCAGAAATGTTTTATTGTTTAATCGTTAAAATTGCAAAAAAAAATTTTTAATTATTACTTTATAAATATTGCATACAGATAATTATAATTAATAACTTATATATATATATATATATATATATATATATATATATATATATATATATATATATATATATAATATTAATCAATAAAATGTATTTTTTCATACATTTGTGTTCATGTTTATGTCTATTTGAGGTCGGTCTGTTAAAAGTACTTTGTTTGTGTTAAAGGAAACGTGAGAGCGGACGAAGACAAGAGTGAGAAATGTCCTCTTAAATGGCTCTAGAATGATGTACGAGGTGGTGTGTTAATTGTCCGGGCGTCTGAGGTGATAAGGAGGAAGTGTGTCCTTTCTCTCTCTCCCTCTTTTGTCACACACTGCTGTGTATTTATGGCACGAAGCAATTTTGGTGATGAAATATTTATGGCAGTCACTCTCGCAGTAACATGGGAAGCCGGTCAATCCTGAGAGCCCAGCACAATGTTCATCTCCTGAGGGGTTAAAAAGACACATATCAGTGTCTGCACAACAGTGTGTGTGAGAGAGAGCATTGCTTGAGGAGCTCAATAAATGAAAACATGTTTAATTTAAGAGAATGGTAACCCAAATTGAGTGAGGAATTTCCCCTGTTTATACAGTGTCAATACTGCTTTAGCTCATTTGACTGGGCTGTTTGACTGAGGTGCGTTTAGCCAGGATATTCTGGGCACAAAAGAAGGTCACACACTAAATATAATCCAGTTTTCTGCCACAAACAGAATCTGTCACCAGTGTGACACAGACTTTGCATAACACTCTGTTTGAACCAGGTGAAATAGCCAATCAGAAGCATTTCTGTGTGATTAGACCATGGGTATACTGTAGCTCACTGGTATGAAATGCAACAAAAATAAAAAAAACATGTTACAGACAAAATGCACCAGAATAATCGACTATATTTGACTCAAATGTGCAGTACATAACAAGTGATTGAGAAACTATCCCACAATGCAATGCTCTCGAAGTGAACCAGATCAGCATATGTGGCATACTGTTTCACCAGCCTGTTCTCATGTAAATGCGTCATAGCACGCATTGTGTTTTATCGTACAATTTATACACGAAAATTAGTTTTTACGCGCATATGATACGCAGTTTTCGCATGCATTTGATACGCAGTTCATTTGCGTGTAATTCCAACACTATCTCACGACCAATTCGTACGAATTCGACGCATGATTAAAAAGTGGCTAATTCGTAACAATTCATACGACCTCACTCGTACTAATTCGTACGATTTGTCTAAACCCACGTGATGGTTATGTTTAGGGGCGGGGTCAGGGGTAGGTCATTCGTACGAATTCATACGAATTGGCCAATTCGTAAAATATGTACGATTTAGCAAAATCGTATTAATTCGTACGAGTGAGGTCGTATGAATTGTTACGAATTAGCCACTTTTTAATTATTCGTCGAATTTGTACGACTTGGTCGTGAGATCGGGTTGGTAATTCACACGCACCCCACGCCACTAATTCTACCCAAACGTATAGTACACACACACACACACCACACCACTACTAAACCAACCCATGCATATCCTATGCACGTACACTGTAAAAAAATATTGTTGGTTTAACTTTGCCTTAAAAATTTAAGTTCATTGAAATGGAAAAATTGAGTTAATACAATGAAGGAGATCAGAAACTTAAAATATGTTAGCCTATCTGAACTACATAAATTATTTAAGTTGATTTGACAAAAGAAATAATGTTGTGATTACAAATCATGAAAACATTTTTCTTACACATTTCGTGTATAAATTGCACGATAAACATACGGCGTGCTATAAAGACGCATTTAGTGTGATCGGGTTGGTTTCACATATTATTTAAACAATACGACAATTCCCCATGACGTCACAACAATAATAGACGTTCTTCCGGGTGGCAAAAGCCGAAGCGTCCCTATGGCAACATTGTATTCATCTGTTGCAGAAAAGCAACAAGAACAACTAAAACAAAATAGAAATGATTTACATGGCAGAGTTTCTTTTTTTAACATGACTGCAGCGATGAGCGATGTAGCCAATCACAGACATATGTGTTGATTTATTGAACGCAATGGCCAATCAGAAGCATTTACTCCTCACCGCTCAAAAGAAAGTAGCCTACCATAGAAATTAAGTTAGTTGAGAACGTCAGTTATATAACGACCCACGTATTAAAAATGGTTGGGTTTAAATCGGGCACAGGCTCATAATTAGAAGACGACATGCACTTTTGACGACGTCCACTCGCTTTAATCTCCTCACCCACAGGTTCCGTTCCGCTGGATAGATTTACTTTTTTCTGAAGGAAATCAATAAAAAACCTACACCTTTTGCTGTATATCTGGTGGCGCAACCCCAAACACAACATGTTTTCACCATCGTTTCAAGTTTGATCAACCCGATCTCACGACCAAGTCGTACGAATTCGACGAATGATTAAAAAGTGGCTAATTCGTAACAATTCATACGACCTCACTCGTACGAATTAATACGATTTTGCTAAATCGTACATTTTTGACGAATTGGCCAATTCGTATGAATTCGTACGAATGACCTACCCCTTACCCCGCCCCTAAACCTAACCATCACGTTAGACAAATCGTACGAATTAGTACGAGTGAGGTCGTACGAATTAGCCACTTTTTAATCATGCGTCGAATTCGTACGAATTGGTCGTGAGATAGTGTTGGTTTGATCAACAACGATGATTTTAACTATGTAACTGTTCAGTTTCCGGCTGGATCTCTTCAGTTAGTCAATAGAAGCCGCTCGCGTTCTGCCACCCGGAAGTATCGCGGTGCCGATTGTTTACAAACATTCTGAAATGCCCTATAGTTTTACTCATTATGCAGTATGTAATGTACAGCACAAATCTAGCGTTCCTTCCAAAGTATGTTGGAAATGGAATATTGTTGTAAAGCTGATTGTATTTATTGAAGGTTTATTGAAAGGATTTCTGGTACAGGATTACACAATCCTCTATTCCAGACTCTAAAAAAATACAAACTGGATGTATATACAAATTCACATTTTTTTTTTAAACACATTAATTTCATAAATTGAGGTTTCCTAACATCCTAAATAAATTACATAAAATTAATTACTTAATACAAACAAACTTTAGAATTATACATAACATCTTTTGACTTGCAAAATGCATCCAGCCTATTCTTAAAAGAATTAATGGTAATTAAAAATAACGTATACTGCACAATATTTCAAAGACAAAAATGGTTTCTGAAAATTGTGACAATTTTCACCTCCTGTAGCTCAAACAGTGTATGCCGAGATCATCGGTCCGATTCCCAGGCAATGCATGATTTATTTGTATTTTTTAAATGAATGCATTGTGAGTCAAAGTGTCAAACGCATAGATGTAAATATAAGTATGCACAACATACTTTATACTGCAGAAAAAGCACCTGTAGCACAGTTTGTGAAGCATGAGCGAGAGAGATGTTGAAAGGGGTGGTTTGGAGTTCAGTTTTGATCATCAGTCTGTGGTAATGCCTTCAGCTTTTTGAGAGCGCCAAGACTTACAAACACATTCCCCTCCTGCGGACGGTGCGGGAGAGCTCCAGAGACTCCATCGCAGCTCCTGTTGGAAGACGTCTGCAAGTCACGAGCGCTCGGCCAAACCAAACTCCCCCGAAACAAGTGAGCGGATTGTGAGGTGCGGATGAAATGCACATTCGTGGAATTTTCGAGCTCACGCCTGTACAATGCCTCCTTTTCACACGTCTGCTCTCGGTCTCACCTGCGCAAACCACAGCGAGACAGAGCTGAATAAACACACAGCTGCTGGTGAATGAACACGGCCCAGTAATGGCTTTTAATTGATTTGTGAGGCGGCTGGATTGCATCGCTGTTGCATTATTGATCAGGTCGAGGCCCAATCGTGGGTTCCACACCGGATCGTTTGAGCACGCTGATAAAAAGGCTCAGGCAGTGAACAGGAACTCGAGGTTTAGTATTTTTCCTCTGTCTTCAGAGAGCATATGTGAACAGCCTGTACAATGCAGTTCTTTTGAGATTGGCTTTTGAGAAACAAGGGGTGAAGGGAAGAGATATACTGTAGAGGAGAGGCATCTTAAAGGAGTAGTTCACTTTTCAAAAAACTTTTGCTGACAATTTACTCACCCCCATATCATCCAAGATGTCCATGTCTTTCTTTCTTCAGTCGAAAAAAAAAAAAAGGTTTTTGATGAAAACACTCACTATAATGGACTTCAATGGGAACCAAACGGTTCATGCTCCAAAAGACACTTTCAGTACAAAATGCAAACTGTTCAAAGGGCTTTAAACGATTCCAGACGATGAATAAGGGTCTTATCAAGCGAAACGATTACTCATTTAAAAAATAAATAACAAAGTTTAAGTTTTATAAGCTCAAATTCTCGCCTTGCTATGTTCTGTGATGCACGTTCGTGACTCTCCTGTTCAAACTCGTTCATCAAATTCAACAAATCTTTTTTTGAGTCAATTCGTTCGTTTCGTTCATTGAAAAGTGATTTATTTAAACCAGCATGTGAGAATTGATTATAACAATTAATGTTTCTTTGATCGTCAAATCATGATTTCTGAAGGATCATGTGACACGGAAGACTGGAGTAATAATGCTGAATAAAACCATTTCACAATAATACTGATTTTTTTGTGAGATTTAGCTCAATTCTAAGCCTAAATGTTTCTCATTGTAAAAATAAACTCCCACAGACATGTTTTTAACACTTTAATGCATAAATGTTTATATACTCGCGCACACACACAAATCATTGTCGAACCATGGTACATTCTGTGCTTTCGAATATAACTTTAAGAGTTAAGCAGTGTAAAAACTCGTTTATAAATGAGTCACAAATGCGTGTGTGTGACAGAGAGAGTGAGAGAGAGAGGGAAGGACTGCTTGACTGCTCTAATCCCTTCATTCCTTTTGTTTGCCACTGCAGATAGAGTTCAGATGTTTCTTCTCATTTGTTTTGGAGCTGAGCATAATCTGTCTCTCAGGCTTTATTCTGTCTCGGCTCGTCTCTGGATCACAGAGCTGTGAGCTCCTCCCTTCTGAAACGCTGTCAGATCACCACAGCATGAAGACCGTCTCTTACACAACCCTCATCCCTTCTTAACTTCACCATCTCATCACCCTGCTGTTAATCAACACACCCGTTTCTCTCTCTGACCTCCCGCAGGAACATTTGAATGCTCTTTCGTAGCTCTGAAGACAGTTTCAGTGACGGATCAACGTTTTCTCCTACAGTTACTTTCATGGAGCAGGAATATAGATGTACAGTATAAAATCAACGTGAATAGCAGCTGAGGTTATTTGGATGAATCTGATGAGAAATTCTAGAGCTTGTGTTGAAATGTGACGTTCGATCACAGATGTTGGCGTCTTTGTAAATCTGAGCACAGTTTGAAACACACCTTAGGGTCTTTTCTTAGGAGACTTTGTCAACAGTTTCCATTTGATCCCCATAGCATTGCCTGCTGGGAGAAACAATAGTCATACAAGATCTACTGTGTATGCTTTGATGAGAAAGATCTCAGATGTTTCATTGCAGACTTTGATGCATTGATGTATTTGAGCACAGTTTGAAACGTGAGATTCTCTTTCTTTATCTCTCTTTAAATGTATTGTTGTCTAGGAAAAACAGTTAAGATAACAGAGCTTGTGTTTTCATAGAAAATTGCTCAGATATTGCTCTAGGAAACATAATGATGTTCTCATTTATATCTTATTTATTTAAAGATCAATATTGTCTCAGATGTTTCTCCTAAATTCCGAACGAGAACCCTCATTTCAGAACGTTAGGAAAACATACACTCACCTAAAGGATTATTAGGAGCACCTGTTCAATTTCTCATTAATGCAATTATCTAATCAACCAATCTCATGGCAGTTGCTTCAATGCATTTAGGGGTGTGGTCCTGGTCAAGACGATCTCCTGAACTCCAAACTGAATGTCAGAATGGGAAAGAAAGGTGATGTCAGCAATTTTGAGCGTGGCATGGTTGTTGGTGTCTGAGTATTTCACAATCTGCTCAGTTACTGGGATTTTCACACACAACCATTTCTAGGGTTTACAAAGAATGGTGTGAAAAGGGAAAAACATCCAGTGTGCGTCAGTCCTGTGGGCCAAAATGCCTTGTTGATGCGAGAGGTCAGAGGAGAATGGCCCGACTGATTCAAGCTGATAGAAGAGCAACTTTGACTGAAATAACCACTCGTTACAACCGAGGTATTCAGCAAAGCATTTGTGAAGCCACAACACACACAACCTTGAGGCGGATGGGCTACAACAGCAGAAGTCCCCACCGGGTACCACTCATCTCCTCTACAAATAGGAAAAAGAGGCTAAAATTTGCAAGAGCTCACCAAAATTGGACAGTTGAAGACTGGAAAAATGTTGCCTGGTCTGATGAGTCTCGATTTCTGTTGAGACATTCAGATGGTAGAGTCAGAATTTGGCGTAAACAGAATGAGAACATGGATCCATCATGCCTTGTTACCACTGTGCAGGCTGGTGGTGGTGGTGTAATGGTGTGGGGGATGTTTTCTTGGCACACTTTAGGCCCCTTAGTGCCAATTGGGCATCGTTTAAATCCCACAGCCTACCTGAGCATTGTTTGTGACCATGTCCATCCCTTTATGGCCACCATGTCCCCATCCTCTGATGGCTACTTCCAGCAGGATAATGCACCATGTCACAAAGCTCGAATCATTTCAAATTGGTTTCTTGAACATGACAATGAGTTCACTGTACTAAAATACCCCCCACAGTCACCAGATCTCAACCCAATAGAGCATCTTTGGGATGTGGTGGCCCTGGATGTGCATCCCACAAATCTCCGTCAACTGCAAGATGCTATCCTATCAATATGGGCCAACATTTCTAAAGAATGCTTTCAGCATCTTGTTGAATCAATGTCATGGAGAATTAAGGCAGTTCTGAAGGCGGAAGGGGGTCAAACACAGTATTACTATGGTGTTCCTAATAATCCTTTAGGTGAGTGTATTTTTGATAGAAGTTTTGAAACTTCTCCATTTGATCCCAATGCCGTCAAGAAGAAACAACTGACACTAAAGACGGGTGATTTTTCATCGGGTGGGATCCGGTGCAGCTGAGTCTCAGTGTGGAGTCATTCTCTCCTAAGTCTCTTTCTACCTCACAGGCGCCGTAGGAACTCGGAGAGCCCTAAACCTCGACATTGATTAGATGAGTCTGTGCAACGGAGGGGAGATTGTTTCCTGATGGGCGGCAGAATCAACCAGGAGGGGCCGGCAAACCGGGGACACAGCAGCATCCCAAGCTGCCCTTTGATGTGCCTGATGAATGCGGATCAACAGGGAGTCAGAGAGAGAGAGAGGCAGGCAGGGAGAGCTCTACCTGCTGGGGATCTCTAAAGGATTGATTCCCTGTCGCTGCTGCCTGGATGGTCGGAAAGAAAAAGGAAAAGCAATAGAGAAAAAGTGAGCTTAAAAGAACCAACAAAGGCCGGCCACTTAGCGCAGGTCACCGCTGTGCTCTGGCTTCTAGAAAATTCCCTCTTTCTGTTGGTGTCACCAGGTGAACAGAGAGCATGCTGGGAGCCGCGGACATGTAAAGCAGTCTTTCAACGCAGCACAATTACCAAGAGGGGATTTGTATTGAGTGAATGGTGGTGGTCTGTATTTGTTTTTCTGAAAGATATCACTTATCTATCCGTGCATGGAGGTGAATGGCGAGCGGAGGTCGGGATACATGAGTGGAGGAGTCGTGGGCAGCTTGGTTGATCGTGAGGGGGGAAAGTCTTTCTCCAGTGTCTCAGCACACATAAAACAGTTAGTTTAAGCACAGAACTGCCGTCCCCTGAGAATAATCCTCAGACGGATGTTATTTTAATATCGCGGCCCATTACTGACACAATTTATATGTTGGCAATTTTAATAACCTCACTTTCAGTGGCTCTTTTTTTTTTCCCTTTTCTCTGTCTCTCCTCACGCTTCTGTCTCCATCTATTGGTGACTTTTTGCATCTCTTAAGCAGAAATGGAAATTCACCAGATGATTTAAACCCACTTTTTTTTTAACCCAGAATGAGTTATTTTAGACAACATGTTTTTTTTTATGTATAATGAAAGTGAACTGGGATGGGGCTCTCAAGAGCTAAAAATAATGACATAATGTGTGTTTACTGTAAACAACTTAACTCTCTGCTTAACTACAGTTTAATGAGTCATTTTGGAAAAGAACTAGCTGTTTTCCTTGAAAGTTTCCTTTAGTAACTTGTCCGCACCTCCGTTGTTGAACCAACATTATAGGATGTGGTTTGACGTCATGCACATGTGGTCAAATGATAACTTATAATAACTTAATCAATTCAAGATCGCAATTTATGTTCATTTACACAAAACATCAGGACAATTTTTTTAATAACATTATCAAGCAGTAGCTATATAATTGACGCACACTTTACTCCAGTAGACTATATATGGACTTCATTCAGTCAGATGTTGCTGGAACAAACATGGCATCTGTGGACTACTTCACTGTTTTTGCTACCTGGTTCACCCTATATGGTATCCCTTGTACATGCACTCTTTAAAAACAGCCCGTATATATATATATATATATATATATATATATATATATATATAAATATATTTATAAATGGAATCAAATACATGTTGCCTTGCTTATTGTGCCCAAAAGCATGGTCTATGCAAGTCAACATGTCATGCTTACAAGAAACTATGCTTCTAACCACAGGTCGAGAGCTGTAGTTTCAGACACCAACGTTTGTTTGTTGGGACTACGATGTTGGCAAACGCTGTTAGTAATGATGGAACTTGTGACCATAGTTGGCCAATGACATCCATGTGTGACTTTCTTTCCTCTGTGAAACACAAACAAAGATGTCAGGGTAGTGTAGCGCAGAGAAACCTATGATGGAGCAAAACATAAAAAATCCCCTCAGAGGGAGAAACCAGGATCAAGGCCGGTGTTCTTACAAGCAGGTCATGGTGCTCCATAAAGAGACTGGAATCTGCAGTCCTCATTAACACAGAGAGAGGTGGTGAACGATTTGAGAGAGAGAGAGAGATCTTATGCTCTAATAACTGAGGCACATCAGGCTCAGTGCTGAAAGCCGAGCATGTTGATTGAAGTGGACAGGTAGTTTCAAGGCCTCTGATAAGAAACAGTGTTCATGGCAGGTAAAAATAGCATGTCTCTCTGTCTGTGTCTCTGTGTGTGCGTTCCTGATCCTTGTAAACCATACGTTATGGGGACAAAATGTGGTCTTGTTAATCATACTGAGTGATATTTTTTTGAAAATGTAAAAATGTAGAAAGTTTTCTTTGATGGGTAGGGTTAATTTCAGGTGATAGAATATACAGTTTGTACAGTATAAAAATAATTGTCTATGTCTCCAAACAAGAAAACACAACATCGTTTTAAGGCATCATAGAGGCATATAATGCTCTTCTAAAAAGTAGGCTGACTTTTACATTAATAACTTTACATTGGAGGCGTCAGACTCCATTTATCCATTATTTATTTCTAAAGAATGTACGTATGTATGACAATGTATAAAATGCTCCACTACTTTGCATCTTACGTTACGGCCCTGTAGAAGCCGTTTTTGTAAAAATAGGCTAAAGATTGCATCATAACCAGGCGACTTTTTGTCACACAATAGAGAGATTACCGTATAGACAGGAGGAGAAGCTCGCAGGGAATCTTTTACTGTCTATGAGGCAATCGGGGGGACACGGAGGCACAAAGTCAATAGAAGCCCAAAAATAGAGTCCATAAAAGCAATGGGACAAAATATTTCAACAACGTTTTTGAGGAATTAGGTGATTCAGATTTGTCTTGGCATTGCTACTAGAAGATTTACAACTGTCAGACTGTCATCAAGCTCAGTTTGAGCCTGCGCAGTTGCAGACATCAGGCAGGAAGTGCAATAATCAGGGTTCAGTCTTCTCCGTTGAAATCAATGGGGTCGCTGTGTCCATTTCTTTTGCTATCTATGGTTTCACCTCCGTCAAGAGCTAAATTGACGTGCGTAAAAAACTAAATTTTTAAGCGAAATTGATGCGCGTCAATTTCGCTCTTGACACGCGAATGGATTCAAAGTGTTACTAGACTCGGTAGGCGTGAATTTGACATGTTATTTGCTTTATTTTTTTATTGTGCTATTCGTGCTCTTGTTGAATTATACGCACAAGGCAGCAATGCATGCATCCTTCATAAAGTGCGCAATTCCATAATGCAACGCAACAAGCTCATGAAAAATGATGATTAAAAAGAAAAGTCAGTTGCAAATGTATTTTAAGCCATAGCAAAAAATAAATAAATAAACAAATTAAGAAATATTTTTATGACCATTTTACAAATGTTGGTCTATGTACGATTTTTTCTTCGAACCAAAATACACTCAAAAACATTCATATTCTGAAATATTTTAAAAAATCCAAGTTATCTATTTGCATATATATTTTTAACTCCAATGTATCCCTTTGGTCTTTTGACCAATTAAATGGATTCTTGCTGAAATAAATAAATAAATAAATAAATAAATAAATAAATAAATAAATAAATAAATAAATAAATAAATAAATAAATAAATAAATAAATAAATTGTATATATATATATATATATATATATATATATATATATATCACTTACAAGTTTCCATTTCATTGAGGATGATCTCTAAGAAAAATGCTAACTATATGTAGACATGGAGTTTCTAGAAGACTGTTGAACTACAAGATCCTTCAACAGAGGATTGCAGTTATTTATTTTGTCAAACCTCATGAGCAATACACGGTTAAGTGTTATTTCTGCAGAAAAGTGGCTAGAATGTGCTAGAATAAGCAATCTTCTCAGCAAAGCAAACATCCACCCCATCGTTTACAACTCATTCACCTTCTCTGAGCTGTGAAATGCATCCTCAACATGAAAGGACAACAATCGTTTTCCTTTTCAACCTGTAAAAGCCATAGCCCTCTCATTCTCCCTCTACGTTGTGCTCCAAGGAGCTTTTCCGTCTCAACGGTTTCTATTTTTCTTTTAATAAAACGCAGTCAGCAGACAGCTTGACTGCCAACTTCAATGCATCTCTCAACAACAGGCTCTGGGTCACATGATTCACATAAAAGGACTCCTGATTGGCTCCTGGTAGTTTCCATGGATACAGGTTTTAGGCACCTTCCTGGGAAAATGTAAACAGCGAGTAGACACAGGAGGATTGACAGAAACTGCTTTCTAATCCGGTCCTTTATTTCTATGGTGGTGGGATAGAGAAAGATAATGAGGTTAACACACTTTTTATATTTCGCTTCAGCATGTACACCATTATTTAGTCATCTTGAAATCATGTTCACGAGCTGTATAGTAAAGGCATTATTACTTTGTGCAGTTTTTGCCCACCTTTACTTAGCTATGTGAAAATCATGAGCACATTGTTCCTCTGTTTGGCTGTCTCTAAATTCATATACAGGTAGATTATGACAATGGTGTAGCAAATCATATTATGCTGAAAGTAGTTTGCTGCAAGTATTCGGCCCAGAGCTCAGGAACATTTTTCATTTCAGCTTGGGTAATCATGTCTCAAATGTTTCTCTTAAAATTCCTAAAGAAAATAAAAAAACAGACCCGAATTGTTCACATGCAGTAAATAGAGATGACAACCCATCACGTTCTATTCTGAGCTGTTCACGTTCTCACACTATCAATGCCTAAATGAATCTGTACAGGTAAGAGCTCTCAGAAAACGCCCATGTTTGAAGCTGTAATTACGAGCTCTGCGAGGACGTGAACACTTTTTACAAGTTGAAATCTCGTAATTACATGGCATGGACGCACCTTGCTTAATGGGAGTGGGCGGAGCTAAACAGCTATTTTGGTGTGTAGCTTTTTTGTCTCTGATTGGTTTAATTTCCTGTTCTGCATCATAGGTAAAGTGGTTTTTCACTAGGGATTCCAGTGTTAAAAATGATTTTAAAAAATAAGCTGAAATAATGTTGGCTGACGGCTTCAGCAGAAGCAAATTGATTTACAACCTTGTAGCTCACAGTAGGTCTGCCTTTGAAAGTTTATAAGTTATGGATCAAAATCAATATCCGTATGGAGTTTTTACATCAGCACATAAATATGACTTCCCCCATCACCTGCAAAAGTGCATGCTTTTTAGTTGGTAGTGAAAGTGAAAGAATTACACTCCTAAAAGTAAAGGTTCTTTATTGGCATTGATGGTTCCACAAAGAACACCAAAATGAAAATTGTGTCAGTAATTACTCACCCTCATGTTGTTCCAACCCCGTAAGACTTTCGTTCATCTTCGGAATACAAATTAACATATTTTTTGATTAAATCTGAGAGCTGGATGACTCCTTCATAGGCTTCTTAAGGGATTGAAACTTGCCGTCCCAAAAGTTATTAAAGACATTGTTAAAGGGATAATTCACCCAAAAATGAATATTCTGTCAATTTTTACTCACCCTCATGTTGTTCCAACCCCATGCGACCTTCGTTAATCTTCGGAATACAAATTTACATATTTTTGATTAAATCTGAGAGCTGGATCACTCCTCCATAGGCTTCTTAAGGGATTGAAACTTGCCGGTCCCGAAAAGTTATTAAAGACATCATTAAAATAGTCTGAGTGATTATAGTGGCTCAATCTTAAGTTTATCAAACGACGCGAATACTTTTTGAGCACAAAAACAACAACTTTATTTCAACAGTTCATTTCCTTCTCTGTGGGCCTCTTTGTCAGTTAACGTAGTGTGATTGCGTAGAGCTATGTGAACTCGGCCCACAGAGAAGGAAATTAATAATTGAATAAATTCGTTATTTTTGTTTGGTTTTATTTGCACACAAAAAGTATTCTCGTCGCTTGATAAACTTAAGATTGAGCCACTGAAGTCACTTGGACTATTTTAATGATGTCTTTAACTTTTCAGGGAACAAGTTTCAATCCCTTAAGAAGCCTATGGACTTGTATAGACTTGTATTTTTGGGGGAACTATCCCTTTAAAATAGTCTGAGTGACTACAGTGGCTCAATCTATGTTTAGCAAGCAAGAAGAATATTTTTTGTGCACAAAAAAACAAACAAAAATAACTTTATTCAACTATTAATTTCCTTCTCTGTTGGCCTCGAGATGTCACGTATTGGAACGTCACACGTAGGCTCACTATTGGCCAACGCTGGTCATGTGATGCGTGTGACGTTCAACCTAGAAGCTTTGCGTAGTTTCATTGCGTGAAATCTTGAGAACAACAAAGCAGGAAATGCAAATTTTTGTTTGTTTTTTGCGCACAAAAAGTATTCTCGTCACTTGATAAACATAACTTTTGGCCACAGTAGTCACTCAGACTATTTTAACGATGTCTTTAATAACTTTTCGGGGAACAAGTTTCAATCCCTTAAGAAGCCTATGGAGGAGTGATCCAGCTCTCAGATTTAATCAAAAATATCTTGATTTTTGTTGCGAAGATGAACGAAAGTATTTTGAAGAACATGAGGGTGAGTAATTCATTTTGGGGTGAACTATCCCTTTAAAATCCATGGAAATGTTCCATTCCACATCCACAAAAGGTTCTTTATAGTGGAGAAAGTTTCTTTAGGTTTTTAAAATGGTTCACTGGAAGGTATTCTTAAGAAACCCAAAATGGTTTTTCACTGTGAAAACCCCCTTCATTTGTAAGAGTGTACCGCTTATCAAATTGAATTTACATTGACCATATCAGTAGCTGTGTTTTATTATGTTCTGACAGAGTCAATCAGCAGAACAGAAACACTTCCTGTACCTCTGAGGATTGTATCTGGATCTTGTGATGCACTGCATTTCAGATGTGTATTCAATCAGCCATGAGATCCCCTTGCTAATGCTAATTCTTTTGTTTTCGGTTTATGTTTTTGTTAATGTTATCGTGAAATCTGTAGGCTGGAGGCCCGTTTATGGGAATTCAGATTAGCATTTGGAAGACGTTAAGCATTTCCATGCGACACAGATTAAAGGTCAGTGATGCGTGAAGGGCGAGGAGAGTGGACAGAGGATTAAACGGTTTTCGCTGGAAAGGAAGGTGTGTGTGTGAGAGACAGAGAGAGAGATAGAGAGAGTGTCATTATCGTCATTATGACGGGCTGCATCGTCCTAATCGGTTCGCTGAGTTCCTGTTGAGTGAGGGAGAACCATTTATAACTCATTATGATAAACTGCTAAAAATATCAGAGCCAGGAGCTCAGCTCTTCCTCAAACTCTCATTCCCTCTTTTATTACTTTTCTAATATTAGTGAGTGTGACTAGCTCTTGAACAGAAAGGAACATGTAAAAAAAAAAGAGTTACAAGTTGCATACTATGCATTAGAAGTATGTAAAATCTAAAAGTATTTGGACACACACATGATCTAACCTCATTTTTCTTCATTTTTGCTGTTTGCTGAATGATAGATCATTTATGTTTTGCATTTGTGTACAAGCGTTAACATACAGTTGCTAAATTCGGTATACTGTAAAATTAATTACTACTGCATAGATCTTTGTGACAGCTATAGCATACATTAAAATAAAAAGACAATCATCAGAAACAACTTCCATTGTGTAAGTAGTTGTACACTCTTAGAAGAAATGGTTCTATTTAGAACCAGAAATGGTTCCATCCCCCGCTTCATATATGGAACTGCAAAATGGTTCTATATAGAACCATTTTTGGTAAAAGGTTCTATTGGCCAAGTATGGAACCCCATGGACCCAGAGGAACCCTTTTTAAGAGTGTATAGAACCTTTTAGGGGTTCCAAATACATAGCGATGATAGATGATAGAGTGTAGGTAATAATAGCTGGAAAAAATAATGCATGGATGCACACTTAAAATTCACCAGAAATAATGCATTTTCTGGCATCTTATTTTCACACATCCTATTTGGGAGTGAGTTTTATTTTCGATTTTAGGACGAATGCAGACGAGATGAAGATATTTTTTTGATGTATGCACTTGGCTTTACCAAATGGGCCTATTTGATAATTACATTTGTAAATCAGAATAATTTCATATTATCAGCTAAGCTTTAGAATAAATGTTTGGTTTATAGAAAACCATAACTCATAAAGCTAAGTCAGTCTGTGTATTTTCAAAGAAGCCTTCAGTCCCTGTTATCAGATCCAATCTCCTCTAAATTTATAATAAGTTACAGTCAAAGAGACTTGACCGCTTGCGGCAGCAGGTCCTGTGGAAAAGTCTGACTCCAAAACCTTAAAAGGTGAAAGCAAAACAGCCAGAGGACAGGAACATTTCCACATGCTTTCCTTCCTGACCTTTCATTATACAAGAACTGCGGGCTGCTTCTATTCTCAGCTTAATACACAATCAGGAGAACATTCTTATAGGGTTTCTTTTTTTCTCCTTTTTAAACAGGGTTTCATTTCTGAGCTATATATTGAGATCTCACGTGTTTGGGGCATCCTGCACTTTTTTTCTTTTTAGGATAGGGCAATTTAATTCTTGGCTCATTCAGTGCACTAGACATGATAAATGTGATTAGTGTGCATTTAATATTGATTATAATACAGTTTGCAATTATCTAATCAACCAATCACATGGCAGTTGCTTCAATGCATTTAGGGGTGTGGTCCTGGTCAAGACGATCTCCTGAACTCCAAACTGAATGTCAGAATGGGAAAGAAAGAGCGTGGCATGGTTGTTGGTGTCTGAGTATTTCACAATCTGCTCAGTTACTGGGATTTTCACACACAACCATTTCTAGGGTTTACAAAGAACGGTGTGAAAAGGGAGAAACATCCAGTATGCGTCAGTCCTGTGGGCGAAAATGCCTTGTTGATGCGAGAGGTCAGAGGAGAATGGGCCGACTGATTCAAGCTGATAGAAGAGCAACTTTGACTGAAATAACCACTCGTTACAACCGAGGTATTCAGCAAAGCATTTGTGAAGCCACAACACACACAACCTTGAGGCGGATGGGCTACAACAGCAGAAGACCCCACCGGGTACCACTCATCTCCACCACAAATAGGAAAAAGAGGCGACAATTTGCAAGTGATCACCAAAATTGGACAGTTGAAGACTGGAAAAATGTTGCCTGGTCTGATGAGTCTCGATTTCTGTTGAGACATTCAGATGGTTGAGTCAGAATTTGGCGTAAACAGAATGAGAACATGGATCCATCATGCCTTGTTACCACTGTGCAGGCTGGTGGTGGTGGTGGTGTAATGGTGTGGAGGATGTTTTCTTGGCACACTTTAGGCCCCTTAATGCCAATTTGGCATCGTTTAAATGCCACGGCCTACCTGAGCATTGTTTCTGACCATGTCCATCCCAAAAGGGTTTCTTGAACATAACAATGAGTTCACTCTACTAAAATATCCCACACAGTCACCTCCATCATCTTTGGGATGAGGTGGAATGTGCATCCCACAAATCTCCGTCAACTGGAAGATGCTATCCTATCAATATGGGCCAACATTTCTGAAGAATGCTTTCAGCACCTTGTTGAATCAATGCCACGTAGAATTAAGGCAGTTCTGAAGGCGAAAGGGGGTCAAACACATATTAGTATGGTGTTCCTAATAATCCTTTAGGTGAGTGCATATGCACACTGTAGCTCTTTTTAAACATTTCATTCAGTTCAACCAGTTTGTGTGCCATTCTCCACAGAAAACATGTTTGGCTTTCCTCGGCTCTGTTCCTGTATTTGTTTCAGTCAGCTTGTCCGCCACGCTCGTTTGCTTCTGTGAGCCCCACGTTGAAATGACTCCAAATCACCCTGACAGAAAAAATCAATTATGATGAATAGCTTGTAAATGTGCAAATATTCATTTACATATAAATTTGACAGAAACTTAATGCTGCATGCAAATACAAAATGCTAGTGTGTTTTTTTCGTTCATCAGCTATCTATCTTGATAAATAAAGCTCGTGAGTAAACAGGAAGTCACAGCAGGGTGCCAGAAGTGATTAATTAGAGAGCAAACATGCATGTGTGGTTTTCATTGTGTGACACAAGCCATGACTGAAAACATTGACTCAAGCTGATCTCAAACTACTGGAGCGGAGAACGCTGCTTATTCAAAAAGAAATACGTTTATAACCTATCCGACCCAGATGCTAAAATATAGCCAGGATCTGACAAGAATTAACAGTATTTTTTTTTTTTTTTTCAAATGAAATATTCAATATCCATCTTAGCTCTAAAACTTTACTATAATGTGAGAAAGTCGACTGTTTTCAGCACAAACTAAAGCTTTTCCTTTGAAATGAATATCCTGAAAATATCCAAAACATTGGTGCTAGTGAGCTTAAAACACAACACAGCATCAACTGACTTTGTACTGAGAGTAAACAAAGAGAGTGTTTCTAAACCACAGAAAACCCCTTTGGTAATTTGTGTGAAATGTTATGAGACAAAAGAAGACGTGTTCAGATGCAAAGAGAGAAATCCTCGCTGTAGAGAACTGGGGCAAAGCTGATGTCTGTTCAAACAAGCTCTTTGATTCAAGACTCAATATTATGTCTTATAGCAGTGATCCTGAAAAGTCAGAACATGCTTCCTGTTTATTTTTTTCTTGTTGTTTCCTTTATCTGTAGGGAAGAAATCATAATGGCGATATCAATCTCAGAATCTCTTTCTCTTGGACAGCAATGTCTCGGCCCTGTTTACAGCTGGTATTGAGATACGAAGAGTTCAGATGCAAAAGCCTCTAAGTGCCATTTGAAATTTTCTTCTAGAATGATCATTTTTATCAAGCTTGTATATTTAATTTCAGTGATTTCACTTAAATGGCAATGATAGTAACCTATTAATTGTTATTTAAGTGAAATTACTGAACTTACATATACAAGTTTGATAAAAATCATCATTAAAGAAGAAAATTTCAAATGGCATTTAGAGGCTTTTGCATCTGAACTCTTTATACGTTTTAGTGGATCGGATCACAAGTAGACGAGGAAGATAAATCCCGGTTTAAAGCTCTTTTGTACACTTGTGATTTTGTGTACACTTGTGATTTATCTCTTTTGTGATTTTTTCGATGGACTTGTATGTATGGACTTTTTCAGATCTTTCAATCTAATCTCACGCAATTTACATATGAACAAAACGGGAGACAACGGAAAAACACACGGAAGCAGCAGCTTTAGTTTCTACTCTGACAGCCGCATGACCAGCCGAACGCTGTGTGTGTGTGTGTGTTAGAAATCAGGAATGTTGAGACAACATTTTGTTTAGTAAGTTTTTCCTCTTCAAAGCAAACTTGGGTCTTAAAACACTTTAAATCCCATCTGTCTAGAGCTCTTCCCATAATGTTCACGTGTTAGGTCACCAGGTGGAGAGTAGCGTCTTTTGTGGCTGTTCGAACACATGAATGTTTACACTACAAAAGCAATCCGGTTTTCAGAAGTGGTCGAAAGTGGACAAGCTCACAATGTTTTAGACCCCATTCACACCTGTATTTGCCGTTGTCCACTTATGATCTGATCAAATCTTAATATCAGTTATAAACAGGGCCTCAGGTAATGCTTGTGCATCCTCTAGAATTTCAAATAATACTGTATGTCAAATGTCTCATATTTTGCTCACATTTGACAAGTTATTAATTTCTGCAATCGACATTCAGAGAATGTGCAATTTTAAAGGTTCTTAACTTTGTTTTGGAGTCTACAATAGGTTTACATGTATCCAAGATCATTAAACTTGTCTCATTAAATGATGCAGTCTCTCTAAAACCCTCCTTTCTCAAAGCTGGCAACAGCGTCTTCTCGACATATCGACAACATGAACCAAACTCTTCAGTTCTTAGCTACAACTACAGTGTTTTAGGGTCAAAGATGTTGTTTACAGGCGGCCAATGAAGACCAGAATGGCATTATGCAAATGTGGTACAAACCTAGGTTTGTGCAGGAAGACTAATTACTTACAACTTGTTTCAGACAGTCTTTTGGGAGATAAAAACTTTGTTGTGACCTTTAAAACTGACCTTTTACATTCACAAACAGCTATATTACACATTACATGAAATGTAATAGCTGGAAAAGCATATCAATATCTCATTTGTGTGTATTTTTTATATACACATTTAACACTTAAATGAGTTTCCATTTATTTATTTTTATCCATGTCTGTCTCCTGAGATACTCTGTTTTTGGTACTGGCGAATGCTGTGTTTAAGCATGTACTGATCTTCAGGCAGTTGAGGATTTATCTGGGCTGTTTTCTATTTCCTGTACCTCAGATCTATATGGACACACAAATGATCACATTTTAAAAACGTGCAAATACAGATGGGGAGAAAAAAGAAACATTATGGAAATAAGTTAAAGCAAATGTGAGATGTCTGAAATGGAATATATTAAAAATGCAATTTAAATTTAAATGGCAATATTTCCAAAGGCTCGTTGTCTGCACAGTGAACTCATTTCAGACTGATTATCTGGTTAATGGCACAGCTAAAGAGACCTTAATGCAAAGGAACTGTCAGTGTTTGAAGTATATGTGCACAGCGTTTCAAAGAGACGCTCTGTGATACACAGATGCGGCAGAAGCCTGATAATAAACGACTACACAGAGACAGATTTACCCCGGTGTGTGTGATGCTGTGAATGCTCATTTGTGATCAAAAAGGACATTTTTTGAACTGGTTTTAACAACGCTATCTCACGACAAATTCGTACGAGTGATTAAAAAGTGGCTATTTCGTACTAATTTATACGATTTGTCTAAACCCATGTGATGGGTAGGTTTAGGGGCGGGGTCAAGGGTATGTCATTCGTACGAATTGGCCAACTCATAAAATATGTACGATTTGGCAAAAATCTAAGTGAGGTGGCACAAATTGTTACGAATTAGCCACCGCGTAAAATTCGTACGAATTGCAGTGAGATAGGGTTGGTTTTAAACAAATATAGCAAATCTTAGATTAACTGGTGATACTCAACAAATGTGTATAGCAAGTGTAAGTTAGATTGTTTTTTGTGGCAGTAAAGACATTTAAAAAGTTACAAATATTTATATTTATATTTCAAATAAATGCTTTTGTTTTGAACTTTTTATTCATTCATATATAATCCTGAAGAAAAAAAAAAACATTGATAATAATCAAAAATATTTTTTGAGCAGCAAATCATATTAGAGTGATTTCTGAAGGGGCACTGAAGACTGGAGTAATGATGCTGAAAATTCAGCTTTGATTACAGGAATAAGTGACACATTTCAAGATATACAGTATTTAAGAGTTATTTTAAATTATAGTATCTTACAATCACTGTTTTTACTGTATTTTTGATTATATAAATGGTTTGCCTTGGTGAGCAGAAGACTTTCCACAACTCAATAAATCCTACCGACACCATTCAATATTACCTATAAGCTGATCTTATGGGAAATATGTATAGACACTTCGCGAACCCTGATTAGTTGAGTTTACTTTAGTGCTTTCTGGAAAGTGACTGTCTAAACCTATCTGAGCTGTTAGAAAGAAATTCTCCAGGGTTTCTGCTAATATCAGAAGACACAGAATTAAATGAAACTGCTACAAAGAGTCGATATACATAATTTTCCATGTTCAATAAAAGAAGAGGGTCCCGTATGATGTTTGAGATAACTGGTTTAATAAGTTCTTGGTTCAGATGGGTCAAGTTTTATTAAGAGCATCCTGCTGCCCCCTGGGTTTGGACCACACAGTGCGCCAACGGTGCTCAATCTAAGACTGTGTGTATCAGAGTTATGGACCAGAAGCCAAAGAACAGATGTTGGACAATGCTTCTCAAAAAAACAGTTGTGCCATCTGGAAGGGTTTATATGAAGGGCAAAGACATTACCAGAACATCAGAGGAGGCCTTGTGTACGGTCAGACCCATCAGCACTGTTGTGTTTGTTAATAATTAATACAGTATACACTCAAACGTGTGTTGCTATTAGGCCAACATTATTTTACTGGAAATGTGATAAAATTAGACGTTTCCTCAAATTATTTTTGGATTGAACTTAAAAGCACTCAAACTAATCTGTTTACAGGTTTAAGACACAACAGTGAACACATATTTTGGGAAATATCGTGTCACTGCATAGTATTATTTCACTTTTTCATTTAGCATGCTATAGGCCTGTACATTGAAGTTGAAGAAATGTTTGTGTATATACAAAATCAACCTGTCCACACTCTTTAAAATTAGCTCGGCAGTATTGTTACCCTTGATAAATTGCTTGTGATGGTCCTCCTCATTTGTAACTTTGGATAAAAGGGTCTTCTAAATGAATATGTAGCCCTCAATCGGGTCATGGGGTCTATACGACCACAATCGACTTTACTTTATAAAAAAAAAAAAGGTTCCCTTCATCTCAGTGGAATAAGATTTTGTGACTTTTCATACATTATCTATCTATTTAAAAAAAAAAAATGTCTTGATTTGAAATTTGTCAGTTCTTCTGAAGATTTGTAAAAAAAAAAAAAAAAAAGAAATTGACACTTCTGGTCTTCAGGGGTCAATATAACCCCACATTGAAATGAATGGAAAATGTGAATAAAAAATTAAATATTTTTCAAGTGTCAAAAAAAAAAAAAAAAAAAAAAAAAAAAAGACAATCCGGCATAAATCTGAAAATTTTACATAGAAATGAAGACCTAGTACTACAGCATAAATGCAATGTATCATAAAAAAATAATATTTAATTTGCAAGCTAATGGTATAGTTGAGGAATTGTGTGGTATATGGCTACAAAAGTACTTTACATCTCCAAAAACACAGCATTAATGAATAGATGAGAAGTAAACAAAAAAAAAAAGATATATTATTTGTATGATTAAAAATGTATACTTTTTGTACAATTACTCAATCAATTGTTGGGGTCGTATAGACCCTGAACCCCAGAAGTGTAAAAACGAAGACCATTTGAAGGATATATATACTTATAGCTCTTCTCCTTTGCCGAGATATTAGGTGTGGCATATCAAGATGCTGATTATTGCACAGGTGTGCCTTAGGCTGGCCACAATAAAAGGCCACTCTAAAATGTGCAGTTTTCCTGTATTAGGAGAGGGGTCTGGGGGATTTGACTGTGTGTTCCAGGTCCTACCAATATCCAGCAACTTCGCACAGCCATTGAAGAGGAGTGGACCAACATTCAGTATCGACAAACCCCCAAAAATGTAGATGGATTATCTCGGCAAAGGAGAAGTGCTCACTAACACAGATTTGTGAACAATATTTGAGAGAATTTGGTCTTTTGTGTACATAGAAAAAGATCTTTGAGTTCAGCTCATGAAAAAAGGGGGAAAAAACAAAAGTATTGTGTTTATAATTTTGTTCAGTGTATGTGTGTGTGTGTGTAAACACATTGTAGTTAGTAAAGCTGACCATAGTTTAAGATCTTTTTTGAGACTAGATTACTGGGGTCCTTTTCCTCAGGTCAAACATCTGTAAAATGAGACTTAAGCAAAAGACTTCATTTGATCCCTTTGCTGTTGACACATTTTAGGTAGTCAATGATCTCAATTGTAATTTATTTTTCCTGGTTGAATCTAAAAACAACAACAACAACAACAAAAAATCTCAACTTCATAGCATGCACTTTCTCTTTCTGTATCTTCTATCTCTATTCTCTTTGCACACTTCTCTTCAGTCTGGTCTAATGTGTTGGAAAAATGTGTCCCTCTTGCACGGTGTGTCTCTGTTGACCTGCTGGTGACTAATGGCATGTCAAGCCCCGCTCCAGCAGAACAAAAGCGTGCCGTATCGCTCTCGAGGCCCACGGCGCCTGCACTTGTTGGGTTACAGCGTTTCAAAGGGGTTCAGTGTAGTGTGGAGGGCTGCTCTAAATTTTGTCTCGGTTGTATATTACGCACACATATGAAAGGACTGTCAGAGAGCCCACCGCTTGTGAAATAAACAACACTTGACACCGGCTTCCCCAAACATCAATCAACGCAATGTCGCTTAACACGCAAGCATGCATACCAGCACAGGAAGCGTAACACGCTGTGCATTAAGTGTCGCTGTAATTATGTTGCTGCGTTTGAGAGATTAACTCCAGTTAATTAGCGAAGAACCTGAGCCAGCTTATTTTTTTTGCTTACAATCAACTCCTCCATAAGGACTCATACATCAAGCTACAGATATGTTAATAACAGCAGAGGGGTTTTTTTCCACACCGTTAAGGTGCCGTCTGTGTTATTGCTGCTGTATCACACATGGACTGAAATAAAGAGTTCATTACGGCCATTGGATTGGAAAGAATATCACTGCATATGGACTCATTTATGTTAGCGTAGCTGGACTGTGCAGTACGCAAATGCAACTTTCTGTGGAAGATGTATGGTTATTGTAGCTCACTAGAGGCCTGAAATTTCACTCGATCACCAACAGCTTAAATGAGCTTAGAGAAGCAGCTTTGTGCTGAGAAGATGAAGTTATGTGGATGAACTAGACAAAACGTGTCTATATTATAATTTTGCTCCAAAAATGCGCCAAATTACAAAAACATATACCAATGTTCGGTAGCTAATTTGGTACAGTGTTGTGCTTGTGATGCTCAGTGATTCAAAAAATCATTAATAAAGTGTTTAAGGACTTGAAAAGCAAGCTAATATGTCATGCATTTTTATCTCACATTTGCTTGTCGTACACTATTGTTTAGTGTTGGATGTACGTAATTTTCAAAAGTGATTTATCTTTTAGGATCAATCTTTTAGCTAAACTCACTGAATATTTCATTTTTGAAAGCCGTGACACATGTATGTGCAACCACCAATGTAATAAAGCATTTCTAGATTCACATTCATCTGTTATGGATAAAACGGAAAATGCTTCTAGCGCCAATCGCACAATATTTCACTTTGAAAGTGTTGTAAAATGTGCAAGAATCAATGTCGCCACAGGCACGTTTTTCCAACAAGCCTTGGTTTGCGTCTTCAGATTTAGTGGTTTTAAAGTGCAATCACATTTAACATGGCTAGCAAAATTTAGTAGATGAAATCCAGTCATTCCAATAGGAGTGTGTGCGATTGGAAGATTTCCTCATGCAAATGGATTCACAGACACTTAGTTTGAAAGTGACTTCTGTGAAAGCAGCGCTTCATACATCACTACACTATTGACAATAGACCATTTTCGCCAGTAACGCTATTGTGACCACACCAAACTTTAACACGCGCTGTATACGAAATTTAATATTTCTAAATAGCATGTGAAAAACCAACCTGATCTCACGACCAAATCGTACGAATTCGACGAATGATTAAAAAGTGGCTAATTCGTAACAATTCGATTTTGCTAAATCGTACATATTTTACGAATTGGCCAATTCGTATGAATTAGTACGAATGACCTACCCCTTACCCCGCCCCTAAACCTGCCCATCACGTGGGTTTAGACAAATCGTACGAATTCGTACGAGTGAGGTCGTACGGACTAGACACTTTTTAATCATTCGTCGAATTCGTACAAATTGGTCGTGAGATAGCATAGGAAAAACAGTACGCTAACAGAGTAGTATGTCCGAATACATACTGTAGTATTTCGAGAAGTCCCAACCCGATTTCATAGCAATTTGTACAAATTTTACAAGGTGGCTAATTCGTAACAATTCGTACGACCTCACTCATACAAATTAGTGAGATTTTTTGCTAAATCATACATATTTTACGAGTTTGCCAATTTGTAGGAATGACCTACCCCTGACCCCGCCCCTAAACCTACCCATCACGTGGGTTTAGACAAATCGTACGAATTCGTGCGAGTTTAATGGCTGCGAAGTGAGATCAAGTGTCTCCTTAGACCGTACACTCTTAGAAGAAATGATTCTATATTGAACCTTAAAATGTTCTATCAGTGCTACGTATTTGGAACCCCTAAAAGGTTCTATACACTCTTAAAGTCCCCGTGAAATCAAAATTGAACCTATTTACTTTGTTAGCGCATATTACTAGTCTTGTGGTGAACAATTAATCCGTGCAAGTGAATATATATTTAAAAAATGTTTTACCTTAGTAATCTTTAATCAAAATCTGAAAAGTTACTTCCGGTCTGGAACGGTTTCTTTTTCTGATGACGTAGGTTTCACAGTTTGGGTGGGGAAACGCTTAACCACTCCCCTCAAACCGTTAGTTTGCTATGAGCGAGAGATGGAGAGGAGGAGTGCTAGAGTAAAACCCTGCCCTCTGTTCAATATTCCGTTTCACTTGGAAATACGTCACAGCACTGGAGAAAAATCGTTTGCAACTTCCGGTTCACGGGGACTTTAAAATAGGGTTCCTCTGGGTTCTATATAGAACCCTGAGGTTCCATACTTGGCCAATAGCAACTTTTACCAAAAAAAAAATGGTTCTATATAGAACCATTTTAGAGTTCCATATATGAAGCGGGGGATGGAACCATTTCTGGTTCTAAATAGAACCATTTCTTTTAAGAGTGTATGCACCGTTTGTACTTCTATAAAGACACTCTGCTACTGGAAAGAGTCATCAGGTCTTCCGTGCCCGAGCGGGCTCTTGCACTTACTCTGCTCTCTTCCGTTGCACCACGGTTGGGCCGCAGCAGTTGTCGGTGTGATTTATTGTGATTACTTCAATGGCAGCCGCTCCACGAAGCGGAAGGGCTCGGAGATTAACGAGCGCAGTGATAAAAGTGCTAGCGAGTAGCGCGTTCGCTACTTAATAGCTCCTGAAATGAGGCGCCCCACCACGCCGCACCTCCCGCCCCTCCTCCGGGGATTTCATTACTTTAAGACAAATGGATGAATACGCGCTCAAGTGGGGTTTGAGGAGCAGGGAGAGCAGAGATGGTTTGTAATTACCTTAATCAGAGCAAGAGCATCTCTAACGTGCCAGAAACATGCGCTGAGGTCACAGCAGGAGGACGGAGAGGCCAGACCAAACAAAACAAGCAGCACAGAAAGTCTCCTGCAGTCCACAAGACTCTCAGCGGGTTGCTGGAAGTCGCTGTTGCTGCAGATGCAGGTAAAGAACGGGAGGGGTATTTGTTTACCCTCCAGATAGATGGGAAGAATACTGTAAGGTTGTTTTCACGCTCAGTATGAACTAGAGTTCATTTGCACCCTCTGCTATTATGTTCTTTTCTCATTGGTAGTATTTTTCACATTTCCTGTGAGATATTTATTCATTTGGACTGTTTTGTCCAAAAAGATATACAAATGAGGAACATCACAAGCAATTTGACATCTTTGTTGTATACAAAGTTGCTCTGCGTCCATCTTTGTACAGTCGTACAGAAATTCGCTCTATTTCTTCATAACTGACTGTAATGTTCAATAATGTGACTCATGTGGGGTATGACCATCTCTCGTGTCTATATTATTAAGCATATTGATCAGATATTGATGAAGCTATAGGGTCATATTCATAGAAGACCAACCTTTTGTGGGTGAATGGAGAAAGTCGGGCTGGTGATGTCATCATCTATAATTCAATGTCTAATTAAAAACAAAAAACAAAAACGAAGCAGCATATTTTTTTTTTAACAAATGTAATGGAAAATGTTAATTTAAATACAGAAATGCTTTGCCATTTTACATATTGCATTGTTTTTTTCGCATATTACATTTCAAATTGAATATTGCTACTCATATGCTTCCACAGTGATTACCATTCATGCAATATATAAAATATTTCATAACAAATGCTGTGATAAATGCTACAGTGTGGCATACTCCAAAAATGTTTTAAAGACCAGAAAAAAATACATAATAAAATAAGTTACACACACAATATTTATTATTAATTCTATTTAGCAAAGATGCATAAACATTGTAAACAATTTCTGCTTTTCTACTTTCTAATCATCAAAAAAAATAAATTTTCACAAAAATATTAAGCAGCACAAATGTTTTCAACAATGTTAAAAATAAGAAATGTTTATTGAGGATCAAATAAATCAGCGTTGCCATCAGAAGAATAAATCATATTTTAAATTCTAAAACTTTCATAATAATATTACTATATTGCTGTAGGCTACTGTTAATAACACTATTACTATTTTACTGTATTTTTTATCAAATAAATCCAGTCTTTGTGAGCAAAAGAGATTTTTTTTTTCAAAAGAAACAATTATTTTAAATATATATATATATATTACTTTCAGTCCCCAAATGTATTTATTTACATGATCGGTCCAGAGTCAACAAAAGGAAATTGTCTCTTTTAGCTGTAAAAACTTGGGATTTCATTCCCACAGCTGCGTTATTGAGTGTTATTCTCCGTTATATAGTGTCTACGAGCAGACCGTCTGTATTCGGCAACCCACGACCAACGCAATTGGAAAACAGACCAGCCAAACAAATAAACGCACCAAAAGCTCCACATGTCACTTCAGATAAAAGCGTCTGTGAAATGACTACTTCCTGTGCGTGTGTGCTCTGCAAAAGAATCTCAATCTTTTGATCATTAAATTTGACTCTGAATTGAAAGGGTGTTAAATGTTATGGTTTATTGCATTTTAACAACTCCCTGACTTGTGGCGAATGACTAAATGACACAGCTGGTCACTACAGCCGTCTTTGTGCAAACAAAATGGCTGCCCGTAGGTCTGCTAACAATAAAAAAAAATAAATATAGCTGCGAGCAGCGATTGCGGGCCCAAGCCGGTGGCACCGCAACCCCGATGCCTTTAGTTACCCAAAGGCACCGGGATGGTGGTACCGCCTGTTTTGGCCCTTTATCGCTGCTCACAGCTATATTTATATTTAATATAAAGCCGGTGGCACTGCCACCTTGGTGCCTTTAGGGTTATTCTGTACGACGTGTAAAAACATAACCCCCGCTTTGACTATCAAAAAGAAGTGTATTGTAGAGTTTGCATCAATGCAGACTCGATGCGCTGTGCGCTGTAACTCCATGTGGCTTTAAGCGCATCATTCTCCACTCGGGATGCGCATAAGCGGTTTGTGCCACACTGTACTGAGCCTTTCATATCATAATGCAGTGACGCAATGACAGATTATTAATTGCCTTTCTTGTTCTGTTCCATCTATTATATGTTGATAATAGATAGGACAGAGCACTAAAAACCTCAAACAAAGCACTAAAAACTTAAGCTGTTTGCTGTGTAGTCTGAGAATGAGCTGTTTGATTTGCACCCTCTTCCTCTTCACTGTCCTCCATAAAAACCAGCTATCCAGGTCCATGTTGTTCTAGAAAGTTTGTATGTTGCTGCCTCAATTAACATCTCTGCTATACATTTAAAACATGGCTATATCTAAAATAATTTATCTTTTTGATTTTTGTTATCTTGTTTTTCATGAATATTTTACAACAATACAAAGAGCAATGTGTATTTTCCATTAATATAGTTTGTAATGGCTTTTGTTGTCATAGATTATAATCATATATTTTTTGGATTAGTTATTTATCTTTATAATGAAGTTGTCTGTATTAAGTAGATTGTGTTTAACACACACAAGAGTGATTTTATTAGTTCAACACATAGTTATAGAAATTCTACTTCATCTAAAAAAAACCTGCACTTTATACACACACACACACACGCACACACACACACACACACACACACACACACACGCACACACGCACACACACACACACACACACACACACACACACACACACAAATACATGTAAATAAAAATACAAAAAAAAAAACATCAAATGTGTTTTTAGTCAGAGTATTATTTTATACAGAAACAAATATTTGTAATTCAGATAAGAATGAAGTTAGTGTTTTAAAATCTTAAGGAAAACAAATATATTGAAATATAGCACATGAATTTTTAATTAATTCAACTTCAATTACAAATACAATCTTACTTTTATTTAAAGCAAACTATACATTTAAAAGATGGGGGTTATATGCCTATTTTGTCATTTAAAAATATTGTTATGCAAAATTGTTATGCAAAAAGACAAGGACTTAGAGACAAGGACTTGTAGGAAAAATCGCAGCCAGCCACACACACACACATAAACACAGACAACAGCCCTCCCCTCCCCACACAGACACACACACCCACACACACACACAGAGACAGAGAGAGAGAGAGAGAGAGAGAGAGAGAGAGAGAGTGAATCGCAGGGGAATTAAATCCATTCAAACTACAATATCTGACTTTCTGTTGCTCAGAGCAAATGACTTTAAATTGGAAAGTTGATCGGCTTGACGAGAACAATATACATGGCAAGTTTTGTAACTGTAGGTAAAATGAGCAACGTTATAACAGACTTTATGTGTCCTTTTTTAAACATAAAATTCATTTCCTCGCCACGCCAGACCGTTCGAGATATCAAAAATCCGTCCGGAATTGAGCATCCTCAATGTCTTGACTTCATGCACACCGAGTTTGGTTGTGATTGGTAAACACATGCGTTGTAATTTGATGTATTTCTCCTAGGACAATTATTCAAACAACCCATAATTCATAATTCATAAATAACTTCCATTTGAACTGTCATAAAACTTAGAGCACGAAAGTTGTTTTGGCCTGATGTGATCTATAATTGTACCGAGTTTCATATTTAATTCATGCAAGTGTGTTTGATTTATGGACAAATGTTCGATTCCCAGTCCAGGGGGCGCTGTCGAGCCGCCCTGCCACGCCCGTTACCAGCTTCAGCCCGGCCCTGATTGCCATGGGTTCTGACCCGTGTGCAAAGTTTCAAGAGTTTTCGAGGATGTTAAGGCCCCCGAAAATGCCAGAGAAGTCGCACACAGCAAATAAAGGGTTAAAATTAAACCTGACAGGCGCCCCTCCTTTCACTCACACAGAGGGACACTGAGACACTGGCAAAAATTCTGAGATTTTCTCTACATTCAAACAACATATCTGACTTTCTGTGGGTCCTAGCTAATGAGTGTCAATTAGAAAGTTGTCCGGCTCGAGGAGTACAATATACATACGATTTTTGTAACTGTAGATAAAACTAACAACCCCACTTTTTGTCAAAAGGTGGCGCTACTGAGCCCTCACCACGCCCGTTTCTGAAACTTTGCACGTGTCTACTGGCTAATAAATGTGATGTGTCTGTCGAGTTTCATGCATTTTGAAGCATGCTAAGGGTCTCAAAAGTATCCTAAAAGCATCCTAAAAAGAAGGGTAAAGTTTGATGCGTCGCCACGGCAACAGTTTCAAAGATATCAAGAATCCATTCACAGGTCTACATCTGCCGTATGTTTACATTATACAGATGAAGTTTGAAGCAAATCGGGTAAAAATTAAAAGGGTGATATCAAAGCATTTTGAAAGTGACACACTTCCTGCTGACAGTTGGTGGCGCTATAACTTTGACTCACAATAGTCACATCCATGTGATCGTCCTCTTACAGCGAACACACTGCTGAAGTTTCATCAAGATCAGTTTATGTATGCTGAAGTTATACACACTTCCTGTTCATGTTTTCGCCATGATTTTCGTTTCCTCGCCACGGCCAAACCGTTCGAGATATCAAAAATCCCCTCGCAAACTTTCATTCCTCAATGTCTTGACTTCATGCCTGACCGAGTTTTCGTGCCGTGTGTTCGAATTCTCTAGGAGGAGTACTTCAAATTCCATTGCGAGTGTTTTATGAACAACCCAATAAACCGACTTCTGTTGGGCTGGGGTAAAAAGTAATAGTATGAGGTATATATGAACGATGAGATCAACATGTGTACCGAGTTTCATATTATTACATCAAAGCGTGTTTGAGTTATGGACAAGTTTTCGGACCCCGTTCCAGGGGGCGCTGTCTAGCCCCCTGCCACGCCGGTACCATCTTCAGCCCGGCCCTGATGGCCGCGGGTTCTGACACCGTGTGCAAAGTTTCAAGAGTTTTTGAGCATGTTAAGGGCCCCAAAAGTGCCGAATAGTCGTATAAATAATAATAATAATAATAAATATAGCTGCGAGCAGCGATGGCGGGCCCAAGCGGTGCACCGCAACCCCGGTTCCTTTTAGTTACCTAAATGCACCCGGGGAGCGTGGCGGTGCCGAAGGCTTTGGCCCTTTTATGATTAAATGTTAAAACGGCTTGCATACTCTGTCATTTCGACTAGTCACAATTATGTTACAGATATCTTTAAATGATAATACAAACTATTCAAAATGTAATTACGAATAGACAGAAAGACGTTGTTGATATCTTACAATGTTTAATTCCGGACAGGCAAACTTAGCTTTTAAATGTTAAAAGGGCTTGCCATACAGGGACGTAGGCTCAGAGAGAGGCTCACCATATTCAAACCAAAATATCTGACTTCCTCTTGGTCCGAGGCTAATGACTATGTATTAGAAAGTTGTCCGGCTTGAGGAGTACAATGTATATAGCGATTTTTGTAAACTGTAGATAAAACTAACAACCCCACTTTTGTCAAAAGGTGGCGCTATTTAGTCCTTGCACCATGCCCGTTCCTGAAACTTTGCACATGTCTACTGGCTAATAAATGTGATGTATCTGTTGAGTTTCAAGCAATTTCAATTTCAATTTCAATTTGACTGTTGAAAAGAAGTGCGCCGATTAGATACTCAGGATCGGTATCGGCTCTGACACTGCCATCTTTGACGAGGCTGATTCAAATTCTATATTGTGCATATATACTATTCTATGTTAGGCACAAAGGCACAAAAACTTTCTAAAGTACCATAAAGTTTTTGTGTACTGTATTATTAGTGTTCTGAAGCTATTATTGTGATATAGAAATTAATATTTAAGTCATTAAATTCAAGAACACAAACTTTTCCCTCTCTGCGCCTGTCAGTCATTCTCCATTCAGCATTCAAACAGCACGTCACATTCGGTTACAGTCATGATGAAACGATCTTCAAGATTGATTGAATGTTAATCCTATTATTACTGGATCTTTAAGATAAGGTCTAAAGGTCTATAT
>NW_024121184.1:444048-476548 GCF_016745375.1 Pimephales promelas
CGCACCCAGATTTATAAATATCACATGAATAAATAATTATTATTACAGGAATCAATATATTTTAAATGCAGTTTATTAGCTGAACCAAATGTATTCAACCGTATATAATATACAGTATTGCATTACTATAGGATAGAATAAGGGGAAAGTAATAGCACAAATTGTTTTTGCACAATGAACTCAGCCTGAACAACCTATCGTACCCTTTTGCACGCTCAAGTTCGTTATTTCCATGGTTATTTCAAATTTAGGCTACTAGGCGCGCCGCGCGCAGGGTGCAAGTTCAACGCGGTGAACGCGCTCGTTTTTTTTCCCCAAGCGCGTCCGCACCGCATCAAGATAAAAACATATTCATACCCTAATCATATAATAGTGTCACTAACGTTACATTAGATCTGGCTAATGGCACTGTTACAGTAGGTCATCTAAAAACATAACGGAACACTTACCTCAGCCGCAGGTGATCCACTTGTCCTGTCTGTGCTATCGATGGGATAGCCGTATCCTTCAGCACATTATGGTCCGTGTGGCAATTCCATTTTTTCAAAAATAGTCGTCCTCATTGAAATGTACCGAGCAAACATAATGTCCCTTGATGATAATCTTAGGTGGTTTGGATAAATATCCAGAGTAAGTTAGCCTTTCTTCATCCAGTCAGCGTTTTAGTTGGAATTCTGTGAAACATGGTTACCTCCCCTGTTTACAGTCGCCAGCTATTTACAATAGAGCGAAAACCCATGACTCTAAACTACGCTTTTAGTATTTAAAATTGCTGACTCTATTACCCAAACACCGAGCGAACTCTCCGCTCCTCACCACGGCGTGTCTCCGGTGATGCGGTTATTACGCCGTCAAAGTAGCAGTGCTTCGCCTTCAGAGAATAGTTCCCAGGTTTTATACGGTTAAAAGATGTCTGTGTCTCATTTGACTTTGTTATTTGTACATTATGTGACTAGACAAATCACAACATGTAAATAGGAAAACGTTTGCGTTATTTTGACACTCATTTGGATCAGTATGAAAGCTGCAACCAGTCACATCGAGTCTTTGTGCTAAGCTAGGCTAGCGGTGGGTGCGTCAAACAGACTTATAGCACGCACGGAGATGAAAAAGGTATGTATGGACTTATCTAACTCTGGGGGGTAAGGTGAATAGGCTAAAGTCCCAAAAAGTCGGAGTGTTCCTTTAAGTTACAGCAATAAAAGTCTAGCAAGATAGAAAAACCATCATAGACCTTTATCTACGGATGAATTATAATAATAACACTGAATCATCTTGGAAAGAGATCATCATGTTAACTGTTGTAACGCGACGCGCTGTTTGAACACCGAATAGAGAATGACTGACAGCCGCAGTGGAGGGAAAAGCTTAGGTTAACTTGAATTTAATGACTTAAATATACATTTCTATCTCACATGACATTATACTATAGTATGGCTTCATAAAGTATACACGATTAACGTAGGTCACCTATTTTGGTTTCAAAACGGCGAATTTACCGAAAGGTGAATGATTTTCGTCTATGCTGCATATTGAAAGCGGTTTCCTGATGCCCGCAAATTAGTTCAAACTCACGGAATCAAGAGCGCGCAATCGCATGCGAGACAGAAGATAATGTGCTCCAAACCGTCCGTGTTGTGCGCGTGAGACAGGGTAGAGCGGCGAGGGAGAGAGACTGCATGTGCGCCTCATGAAGCGCATGTAAGAAGCGCATGTTCCATGTAAACAATCCCCGTGACGTAATCAGACCAACTAATCGATAATGACATTCGTTGACAACGATTTTCATAATCGATTTTATCGATTAGTTGTTGCAGCCCTAGACAAAAACAACTACAAAACTTCTCACACCCAGAAAGTGCATGCGATAACATTTTCTGTTCCTTTCTTGTGGTGTATGTCAATGTTACATCAAAGACCATCGATTAGCCTTTGATTGGAGTTGACTATGCGCAGGGGGAAAACTAACACTGTGTCCTAACTACACGCGACGCGACGCCGCGACACGCGATAAAAAGTGTCTTTTCCATGTTAATCAGAGTTTTTGTCCTATCCAGACGCGACGGCGACACACGAAGTTTCTAATTTAGAAACGGTTCCTATTTCTGTGATGTCGCGGCTGACAGAATGAAGAAATTACACTGGTTATGAGTACACATTATTTATTTTTAGTTAAAAATAGGTCACTGTGCCACAAGCGATAACGGATAATTTACCTCAGATTTTAAAAGCATGTAATATAGCGTTCAAAATGAATTCTATGCAAACATACAACTGTACTTCATAACAAAATTAGTCAATGAGTATATTTTGTTAATGTTTTGATTTTTAATAATGTTATTTCTGATTTGATTATGTCCTTACCCATTTCCAATGCGAGTGAGGGCCAACAGTGTGCTTTCACAGAGATCCTCTGCTCACACGCTGTTCTGAATGTGTGGCGTCTCACAGTCGCGTCGCGTCTAGTGTGGACAAACACACTTGCTGTCGCTGGAATTTTATCGCGTTGCGTGTAGTTAGGACACGGTGTAAGAGGTTGTGGTCGGTGTAAAAAATTATAGGTAAACTACTATCGACATAAACCTTAAACTACAAAACTACAACGGTGTTCAGGGAATGAAGATAATGTCAGCAGACTATGGAGTGCCGCAAGGATCGGCATTAGGCCCTCTGCTATTCTCAATATATATGCTGCTACTTGGTAATATTATGAGAGAACATGAAATTCATTTCCACTGTTATGCTGATGACACTCAATTATGTACTTCATCACAACCAGATAAACACTAACTTATCTAAATTGACAGTGTTTTAAAGATATAAATTGCTGGATGACGTGTAATTCCCTGCTATTAAATTCAGATAAAACAGAGGTATTACTTATTGGTCCTAAAGACTACCCACACAAAACCTCTTACAATACAACTTTAATTTAGAAGGATGTCCTGTTACTTTATCCACTACAGTAAAAGACTTGTCTTTCAACTTGTCTTTCAAAAACCGTTACAAGAACAGTCTTTTTCCACCTTACAAACATTGCTAAGCTAACATGCTATCTGTTTCTTACTAGGTCAAGAAAATATGATCATATTACACCAATTTTACCATCTCTACACTGGTTACTAGGGATGCACCGAAATGAAAATTCTTGGCCGAAACCGAAAACCGAAAAAGAGGAAACCAAGGCCGAAAACCGAAAACCGAAACACCGAAATAAATTATGCCAATTATTAGTATCATTGCATTTATGGCTATGACTGTGTACAAACTTTACTAAAATCAAGGCATTGAAATTGCATAAATTAATATAACATTTTCAAAGAATAAATCAATTACAAATTGTGCAAATATTTATTTAGCACAATGCACAGTAAAAAATAAAATTCAAACTAAAATGTTTAACTTGACCCCACTCATGTGTACACTAAATAATAATCTACTGGCCTGCAGAAAGGTTTTAAAATGAAATGTTCTCTCAAAAACAAAGCCGAGCGCAAACTTCTCATCACACTAGCACCCATTTTGCACGTCTAAATTAGTTACATTTTAAAAATTTAGCATACAATAGCATAAAAAGCCTTTTTAAATGAACAATGGTCCATGTTTAATACAAATGTACATGAAACTTAATGAAACATGTTTAGTGAATGTAGAAAATATTTAAGAGAGCATTAATTTAGTTCTATACATACATGTTCCCATATTCATATTTTTTTGTAATGTCACAAGAAATAATCTCAGGGTTTACTGGGTTTTACATGATTATTTTTGTATTGGTGGTGGAATACTAAAAAATAAACATTGTCATGTATTTATCTGTCTTCTTCTCACCGATTCCTGATGGTTAGAGGACAGTTACTTGAGTCGTCCCCTGTCGTTTCAAGGAATAGTATAACGGACAGCGCGTCAAGTATAAACGCCTCGACCGTTTGGAGCGGTGCACGCGCTGTTTGTAGAGACGCGCGCTGCCTTGTTCACTTTCGCCTGCCTCCGCAGCGCGAGTCTTATTTATATTTTTAATTGTTTCATCCACCTATATCTGCTCTAAACAATGCGCGCCGCCATGACGACGACTCCGGTTGCGAGCTTTCGCCTGCCTCCGCAGCGCAAGTCTCCACAGACAGCGCGCGCACCGCTCTTGACCCGCTTGCAACCGGAGTCGAGTTGTCATGGCGGCGCGCATTGTTTAGAGCAGACATAGGTGGATAAACAAGGTTTCCGTCTCACCGCGGGTTCAGATACACTGAAATACGTCCACACCACAGACCTGTTGCTTCAGACAAGCACGTGCAGGTCGCGGTTTCTGTTTGCGTCATCACAACATTTCGGCCGTATTGTTTCGGTGATAAAAGTCTTTCGGCCGAAAACCGAAAATGCCCTTTTGGGCCATTTTCGGCCGAAAATTTTCGGCGGCCGAATATTCGGTGCATCCCTACTGGTTACCTACTAAATGGTTTAGCTCCTGTGTATTTAATGCACCTTCTATCATCCTACAATCCATCACGTTCTTTAAGATCACTAAATTCGAGGCTTCTGGTCATTCCTAGGATATCTAAGTCCACTAAAGGAGGGAGGGTGTTCTCACATTTAGCTCCGAAACTCTGGAATAGCCTTCCTGATATTGTTCAAGGCTCAGACTCTTTGTCCCAGTTTAAAACTAGATTAAAGACTGATTTCCTGCTGTTATCTCTGGACACTCGTCCCAAGGTAAATAGCGTTTGTCAGCTCCAGTTTGTATCCAGCCTCTTACGGAGACTTTAGATGGTCCAACACCTGTGATAAGATGACTAAACGCATGTGAAGAGACGACTAAATGCCGGCGATACGTTATGCCCTAAATTAATACATGATTAACTATTTTTTCTATGTACATTTCTGAAATGCACTTTTTTGTAAAGCTGCTTTGAAACAATATGTATTGTGAAAAGCGCTATACAAATAAATTTGAATTGAATTGAATATCATTGAAAGATATGGCTATATCCCCCCCCAAAAAAACCCTTTCCCTATCTAATTTTTACAAAACTCCAAAAAACATAACTTTACTGTAGGTATATACAGTGATGTGAATAAGTTTGGACACCCATGCTAAAGTTGCCTAAAAAAAGAAATAATAAATCATCTTTTGGATATTGATCTTAATGCCTTAATTGAGTAAAACTCCAACCTTTAAGGACACAAATTTTCTTTGTGAATGAATAATGTATCATAAATAAATAAATATTTTTTCCTTAAAATACAGGGTGCATAAGTCAGGGCACCCCTATGTTAAATTCCCATAGAGTCAGGCAGATTTTTATTTTTAAAAGCCAGTTATTTCATGGATCCAGGATAATATGCATCCTGATAAAGTTCCCTTGGCCTTTGGAATTAAAATAGACCCACAACATCACACACCCTACACCACACCTAGAGATTGGCATGGGGTACTTTCCATAAGATCATCTTTCAATGCAAGTCAAAGCAGCTATTAGGCTAACTGAAGTAAAACCATGCCAATCTCTAGGCATGGTGAATGGTGTGTGATGATGTGGGGATATTTTAATTCCAAAGGCCAAGGGAACTTCATCAGGATGAATATTATCCTGGATCCATGAAATAACTGGCTTTAAAAATTAAAAATCTGCCTCACTCTATGGGAATTTAACATAGGGGTGTCCTTACTTATGCACCCTGTATTTTAAGGAAAAACATTTATTTATTCATGATACATTATTCATTCACAAAGAAAATTTGTGTCCTTAAAGGTTGGGGTTTTCCTCATTTTTCTAATTAAGGCATTAAGATCAATATCCAAATGATGATTTTTTTATTCCTCTTTTTAGGCAACTTTAGCATGGGTGTCCAAACTTATTCACATCACTGTATACAATTCACTAAAATGAACACTAAATGCAGTAAACACCAACAAGTTCCACTCACCGGACATTTCATTTCTAAACTGATGTGACATATAGATCATCTGCAATGCTGTATTGATGTGCTTTTGAAAATAAAAAAAAGAATAGAAACGAAAAGAAAACCATTTTATGTCCTCAACAAACATAAAATGTATTTATGTTTATGTCCATGTATTTGGAGAATATGTTAGGCTCGGCTCAGCTGGTAGTCCAGAATGGCTCTACATCAAGAATGTTAATTAATTTCATATTGGGAAGTGTTGCTGAGATATTAACAATAAATAGATTACTATTCTGCAGAGCATGTGAGGAAGGAATGCAGATGAAATACACCTAAGAACAGCTCATGACACTGAGCGCTGCACTACCTCCTGCTTTCCCCCTCTCTCGGTTCCTTCAGTGCATCTACAGTAGTGTCTAAACATGTCTGTTTTAATTATTTAAAAATATGTATTAATTATTTAACTGTTTGCAAGGCAGCACTGTATTGATGTTCCTTAAACATTCAGGTTTAGGTTTGTTTTGAACCCTAAATAACTAAATGCAATTCAGATGCTGAAGGACAAAACTCTGTAGCTGCATATCATTTACACAGAATATAATTGCTAAATAAAAAAAAACGTATAATAGGATGGTGTATAAGCTTATATAGGGGGTGGTGATGGCGCAGTACCTTTGGTGTGAGAGACCTGGTTCAAATCCACTATGAGACACCAATGTGTCCATGAGCAAGACACTTAACCCCTAGTTGCTCCAGAGGCATGCGACCTCTGACATATATAGCAATTGCGAGTCGGTTTCCATAAAAGTGTGAGCTAAATGAATAAATGTAAATGTAAATATTACCTTACAACTGTTTTGGTCTCTTGCAAGCAACTGGTATTTCCTTCTGGAAATAAAAAATGACTTTTTCTTGTAGGATCAACTGTTACAGGGCTTTAGATTGGGGTAGATTGAGATTTGGTAGATTGAGTGCTTTCAGGTATCTGTAAATACTAAAATGACAGATAGAGAAATCTTTATTAGGAAGAAATATAAATGGACTGGAAATGGTGATAAGATCAATATTGGCGAGAAAAAAAAAAACATTCTGGTTTGTGTTGTAAATGTAATTTGTTGCCTATATAATACCAACCTTTTAAAGGATTAGTTCACCCAAAAATGAAAATGATGTCATTAATGACTCACCTTCATGTCGTCCCAAGCCCGTAAGACCTCTGTTCATCTTCAGAACACAGTTTAAGATATTTTAGATCTAGTCTGAGAGATTTCTGTCCCTCGATTGAAAATGTATGTAAGGTATCCTGTCCTTGTCCAGAAAGGAAATAAAGACATCATCAAAGTAGTCCATGTGACATCAGTGGGTCAGTTAGATTTTTTTTTTTTTAAAGCATCGAAAATACATTTTGGTCCAAAAATAACAAAAACTACGAATTTTTTTAGCATTGTATTCTCTTCCGGTTTTGTGGTCAAGCCGTGTTCACGAGTCCGCAGTGACGTAATGACGCAAGATACTGCTGACGTTTATCTGGTGCGTCCATGTATTCGGGTTCAAATAAATATGGCTGGGCAAAAATAAATGTTTTATAAATAAAACATAAATAAATGTCACAGTCTTCTTCTGTGTCGAAATCCTTAGACATGTTTGCGGAGATTGTTTTGTTACCTCGTGCATCTCCCTCAGACTGTAAACGAAGCTTGGGCGCACTGATAAAACGTCAGCAGCATCTTACGTCAGCAGCGTCACTGAACGCGGATTGACAACAGAACCGGAAGACAATGCAATGTTGAATAAAGTTGTAGTTTTTGTTATTTTTGGACCAAAATGTTTTTTCGATGGTTCAAAACATTCTAACTAACCCACTGATGTAACATGGACTACTTTGATGATGTCTTTATTTCCTTTCTGGACAAGGACAGTATACTGTACATACATTTTAAATGGAGGGACAGAAAACTCTCGGACTAAATCTAAAATTTCTTAAACTGTGTTCCGAAGATAAACGGAGGTCTTACGGGCTTGGAACGACATGAAGGTGAGTCATTAATGACAATTTTCATTTTTGGGTGAACTAAACCTTTAATGGACAGACAGATAACTATATGCATTTGTGCTTGCTTACTTTACGTTGTGCTGCCTCGAAGCAACTCGACTAAGAGCCATTTAGAGCCATTACAAGCAAAGAGAGCGAGATGAAGGGAGAACGCTTTATGCAGCAGCGTTTATTGACTGTTAGATTTCCCAGGCTTCAAATCATGACCTTTAGTTTAGTGGGGGGACCGTTCTGGCTCAGTAGAGCAACTGACGTTATGTCCCAAAACTTAGCCATCAATCACTCCATCCCTCTGTTTTTCACCTCCTACTACTTCACTCCTGGGGCAATGTCTGTCCTGAGCTCATGCATATTCATAACATGGGTCATGTGCTCAGGAGGGGCCATCAGTCACTATTAGCACATCAAGAAAGTTTTAAAAGATTCAGCCATAGTTTAAAAAAAAAAAGCACTTCCAAAACTATTTCATAAACCAGTTTCACAGTGACCGATTTTGGCAACAATTTTGCCATCTGAGACAAAATTTGAGAATCCTTGAATATTCTTTTTATATCCTGGCTCAAAATCTAAAGTCTTTAATCACTAGTTTTGCACATTCGTCAACAGCAGATTAATGACCATTACGATCCAACTTCTCCTACGGAAACCATCCAATCATAAACCAATAGGAGAGAGAATTAGTAGACTAGCATGCTAAATAATTGCTGCTGACACTATATTTTGATGCTCCCCAACTGACATTCTACTTTCTAGTAACTTTTCAACTACATGCCAACTTATTCTTTTAAACCGTACCCTAACATAAGCAACAACACAACGGAAACAAGCCACAAAACAATTAAATTAAGCCACAACACAACGGAAACAAGCCACAATGGATACATTATTATCTTCGTAAGACCGACGATTCTATAGAACAGTGGCAAAGAAAACTTGTGGCTTGTCATCTGATTTTTTTTTTTTTTTTTTTGGTGGCTTGATTTCATTGTGTTGTGGCTTGTTTTCGTTGTGTCGTGTTTGATTTCATTGTGTTGTGGCTTGTTTCTGTTCTGTTGTGCTTGATTTCATTGTGTTGTGGCTTGATTTCATTGTTTTGTGGCTTGTTTTCGTTGTGCCGTGGCTTGTCTCCATTGTGTTGTGGCTTGATTTCAATGTGTTGTGGCTTGTTTCTGTTCTGTTGTGCTTGATTTCATTGTGTTGTGGCTTGATTTCATTGTTTTGTGGCTTGTTTTCGTTGTGTCGTGGCTTGTCTCCATTGTGTTGTGGCTTGATTTCAATGTGTTGTGGCTTCTATCTGTTGTGTTGTGTCTTGATTTTGTTGTGTTGTGGCTCGTCTCCATTGTGTTGTGGCTTGATTTCATTGTGTTGTGACTTGTTTCTGTTGTGTTGTGTCTTGATTTTGTTGTGTTGTGGCTTGATTTCGTTGTGTTGTGGCTTGATTTCGTTGTGTTGTGGCTCGTCTCCATTGTGTTGTGGCTTGATTTCATTGTGTTGTGACTTGTTTCTGTTGTGTTGTGGCTTGATTTAATTGTGTTGTGGCTTGATTTTATTGTTTTGTGGCTTGTTTTTGTTGTGTCGTGGCTGGTCTCCATTGTGTTGTGGCTTGTTTCTGTTGTGTTGTGGCTTGATTTTGTTGTGTTGTGGCTTGATTTCATTGTTTTGTGGCTTGTTTTCGTTGTGTCGTGGCTTGTCTCCATTGTGTTGTGGCTTGGTTGTGTTGTGGCTTGACTTCATTTTGTTGTGGCTTGATTTTGTTGTGTCGTGGCTTGATTTCTTTGTGTTGTGGCTTGATTTTGTTGTGTTGTGGCTTGATTTCATTGTGTTGTGGCTTGATTTTATTGTTTTGTGGCTTGTTTTGTTGTGTCGTGGCTTGATTTTGTTGTGTTGTGGCTTGATTTCATTGTTTTGTGGCTTGTTTCTGTTGTGTTGTGGCTTGATTTTGTTGTGTTGTGGCTTGATTTCATTGTTTTGTGGCTTGTTTTCGTTGTGTCATGGCTTGTCTCCATTGTGCTGTGGCTTGATTTCATTGTGTTGTGGCTTGTTTCTGTTGTGTTGTGGCTTGATTTCATTGTGTTGTGGCTTGATTTCATTGTTTTGTGGCTTGATTTCATTGTGTTGTGGCTTGATTTTGTTGTGTTGTGGCTTGATTTCACTGTGTTGTGACTTGTTTCTGTTGTGTTGTGGCTTGATTTCATTTTTTTGTGGCTTGATTTTGTTGTGTTGTGGCTTGATTTCATTGTGTCATGGCTTGATTTCATTGTGTTGTGGCTTGATTTCATTGTGTCGTGGCTTGATTTCATTGTGTCGTGGCTTGATTTCATTGTTTTGTGGCTTGTCTCCATTGTGTTGTGGTTTGATTTAATTGTATTGTGGCTTGTTTCTGTTGTGTTGTGGCTTGATTTCATTGTGTCGTGGCTTGATTTTGTTGTGTTGTGGCTTGATTTCATTGTGTCGTGGCTTGATTTCATTGTGTCGTGGCTTGATTTCATTGTTTTGTGGCTTGATTTCATTGTGTCGTGGCTTGATTTCATTGTTTTGTGGCTTGTTTTCATTGTGTCGTGGCTTGTCTCCATTGTGTTGTGGCTTGATTTAATTGTATTGTGGCTTGTTTCTGTTGTGTTGTGGCTTGGCTTCATTTTGTTGTGGCTTGATTTTGTTGTGATGTGGCTTGATTTCGTTGTGTTGTGGCTTGTTTCCACTGTGTTGTGAACTTCTGTTTGCTTTTTAAATTGTGTGCACAACTGGGTCACCGTACTAACACCTCTAAAAGTCTACTTTACAGTCTACTGCAGTCTACCAATACTCTAATGAGAGTTAGCTGACATGTAGCTGCAATGTTTCTTATAATTAGTAGAATGTTTAAAAGTGGACCTTTGAAATAAAGTGTTACAACATTCGCCATGTTGTCGTTGTCATGTGACCTATGGCGCCAGTTGCTTAGCGTCACCACCATTCACAAATCCCTTCCAAATGACTGTTTTCAAGAGTGAGTCATTGATTCATTTATTCAACCGATCCATTCAAAAAGACTGAATCACTAAACAAGAAAACTGTCTCTATAAATATATTTTTTTAATAATTTACTCAACATTTTTGTTCAAAACAATGAAGTTCAACTCTAGGTCATAATTTTTATTCTCTACCAGGGTGTGATTAGTCAGGGCAGATGAGGGGATTTTCCTCGATCCCTCTTCTTTGATATCCCTCTTTAATTTTTACGTTAGGAATACGCTTTATCCCTATTTCTGGTCAGATAGGATGCATTTCACATTTCCGTCTGTAGATGGTGATGTAACTTTTCCAGCATAAAACGTGACAGATTATTCTGAGTGGAACGGTAAGTAATCGTATTAATATAACGTAATATTATTAGGCATAATATTTATAAATAGCGGTTCAACAGTTTTACTGGTCATCGATATGAGGCGAGTTGAACTATCCATCTTAATTTGCAATGCAGAAGTAAGGTATTTTCTTTGAATACTAGACTAAAGATGAATTATTTGCTATAGGTAATTAAAACTAGAACAAAATCATGTTCATAAATGGTAAAACTATTTGCACTACAAAACGGGTTTATCATAATAAATTTAAATAATACCGGTTTGCAATATCTTCATTGTTTAAAATTCCACATTTAAAGGAGTAGTTCACTTAAAAAAAAAAAAAAAAAAAAAAAAAAACGTTTGCTGATAATTTACTCACCCCCATGTCATCCAAGATGTCCATGTCATTCTTTCTTCAGTCGAAAAGGAATTAAGGTTTTTCATGTAAACATTCCAGCATTTTTCTCCATGTAATGGACTTCAATGGGCACCAAACGGTTCAAGGTCTAAAAGACGGTTTCAGGGCAAACTGTTCAAAGGACTTTAAACAATTCCAGACGATCAATAGACCAAAGTTTAAAAATGCTCGCCTTGGTCTGTTCTGTGATGCAAGTTCGTGAGTCTCCTGTTTGAACTCGTTCATCAAAATGAACGAATCTTTTTTCAAGTCATTTGGTTGATTCAACGAATGAAATGAACGAATTGACTCAGAAAAAGATTCATTCATTTTGATGAACGAGTTTGAACAGGAGAGTCGAGTCAAGAGTGTGCATCAGATAACAGAGCAAGGTGAGCATTTGAGCTTATAAAATTTTTATAAAAATTTGTTGTTATTTTTTTTTTTAAATGAGCGATCTTTTCGCTTGATAAGACCCTTATTCATCGTCTGGTGTCGTTTAAAGCCCTTTGAACTGTTTGCAGTTTGCACTGAAAGTGTCCTTCGGACCTTGAACCGTTTGGTTACCAGTAAAGTCCATTATATGGAGAAAAATCCTGGAATGTTTTCATCAAAAACCTTAATTTCTTTTCGACTGAAGAAAGAATGACATGGACATCTTGTATGACATGGGGGTGAGTAAATTATCAGCAAATTATCATTATCAGCAAAAGTTTTTTTTTTTTTTTTTTTTTTAAAGTGAACTACTCCTTTAAGTATTCTCATATACAACGGTTGTTGCGAAAGTCTTTACTTCCCTATTGTGACACATATCCAAGTTAAGAAAAATATATCTTTTTTTTTAAAAAAAATGTAAAAAAGAAAAAGAAAATGCAGAGCAGAACTTACATTTTTTTCACAGGGATTAATGGGATGGTGGTGGTTTGCTATTGATGGATTGATTGGATGGTTGTGGTTGCCATTGGTGGATCTCTTTGAGTGACAGGTTGTCTCTCCCACGGCAGTAAACATCCTCAGAGAAAAGAAGAGACGTCACTGTATGGAAAGACTCCACAAAAACAAGAATTGTCCAATGTGATTTCATGGTAACTTTATGATTTCAACATAGCAAAACATTACGCAAATAAACCGAGCAATTCCAAGAGGGTCCTCTCACCATCGATGCTCTGCCCTAATTATTCTTTCCATGGAAAACAAGTTGTGTGCATTTCAGTATGAGTAATAATTAGGTATGTACTTAAGTCACGTCAGACGAGGCTGTGGTATTAAAAAATCTTCAGACTAGCAAACAGACTTTCATAATTCAAGCTTGTGGAAAGAGCAGACAGAGTCAGTACTTTGGCTTTCACCCTCTAGGTACAGAGCTTTTTTTCATTTCTCATTTAGTCATATGATCCATTTGAGTAATTTAGTGCTTCAGTGATGAAGTTACAAATTTATAAGGTGGAAGTATCTTAGTGGGTGTAAAGACGGGTGTAGAGAATGAGAAATACTTCCAGGCTGAAGCCTTTAGAGAACTGCAAGCAGGGGCTGAAATCAGCAGCAAGATGCAGGGGCTGTCTGCACAATGGCAGTTAAATATAGGGGAATTCAGGTTGATTGGGACACTTTCCTCCAGTCATTTCAATGGCAAAAAGTGTCCCAATCAATTTAATATTCTGACTTAGAAGATATCGTGAAGTCGGACACTTTCTGCTTCCCGTAGTGACGCTTGCAGTGTGTTTGCACTTTACCACAGCTGAAGTGAAATAAATGCAATTTTTGTCAAAAACACTAATGGAAAAATGTATTTTATGCTTTATGTACTGCTATTTGTACAAGAATAAAGTTGAACATAAACCTATACTATATAAGTACCAATGTAGTGGGGTCTACATTTTTTTAATCAGTTTTATTTGGGCAAATATGAAACAATATAACATCGCCACTTCATAAAATGAGCTTTTACTGTTCTAAAAACAGTTAACTGACAAGAAACACATGTGATCGTTGTCATGCAGTGAATCAGTCAATCATGACACAGTTGTGTCTTCATCAGAGTTCATGCAGTTCATTTTGATGGTATACGTCACAGTCTCGTGACGTCGGTGCTGTCTCAAGTTGGACAAAATTTATAACCGGCATGCACTGCTTCAAGTCAGCCGTCGATCGTTCTCCGCTCATGTTAGACCTGAACAGTACATGTTTACATCTGTGTTGAAACTAATCTCATTTAAACATTTGAGTGCAAGATGCAAAAAATAAATCACGTGTGTTCTGTGGGAAGATTTATGCACTCATCCGAAGCGCGCATGCAAATATCAACATGACATCATGACTTTTGCGTAAACATACACGCCACTTTCGACTCAAGTGGTGTGTTATCTCTACGCATTTTGAGCTATCCGCATGTATCCGCGTGTATGCGTGTATGTCTACGCCATTAACGTCCGAGTGATTCCGCGTGTCTGTACACTCCGCCATTAAACCCAGTGACGGTTCGGTTTAGGGACGGGGTTGAGGTAAGTGATATCTTTTTTTTTTCCTAGGATGGTTGGGGAACAGTCATAAATGCCATTAACCCCAGTGACGGTTAGGTTTAGGGATGGGGTTGAGGTAAGTCATATATTTATATATACAGTAATAACGTTAAAGGTTCTCTAAGCGATGTGGGGCCAAAACATTTTTTGTCACATACATCAAACGTCTCCTCACTATCGGCTAGCTGCCTGTTCCCTAAACACACTGTAAAAAAACGCGGTCTCTGTAGACACCACAGGCTCCGAAAACGGCAACAAAAACAATCATGTCTCACCCGGACCACGAAACCTAACGAACAGTGTTCCAGCCAATCACTGGCAAGAAGTATTTGAGGGTGGGTCTGGGGGGTGGGTATGGGGGGGGGGGGGGGGGGGTAGCGCCTCCCTCCCCCCATGAAGGGGGTGTGTGTGAAGGAGATAGAAGCATCAGAGGGAAGTTTGAAAAATGGCCGACATGACCAAAGAGACGTCGTTCTGAAGAACAAATTAAAAAGAAGAAGGAGTCGGATAAAGAATGTGCGAAGTTCCTAATTTACATCAGTAGCAAAGCTTTTTAACGATGGCGAGAACTCCGGCGGCAGAAGGGCTTCCAGTCCGACAGGTGGGTAACGTTAAATTGTTTTTTAAGGGAGGGTCTAGCTAGCCTCCGATTTGTTTGAAAATATTCCGAACGTCAACACCCAGGATCGCTTAGAGAACCTTTAAGTCAACGGCGTTCATAAACACGCTGAAAAGCGATTATGCGCCTTGATAGCACACCATAAATGGAAATACGAATTGGTGTGTCATACACACGCTACTTCATATTGAGTTTTCTTTCAAGTCTTGCGCTTGAACGACAAATTCACACAAAAATTGTCAACATGCCTGCCTTGGGAAGTATCTTAGCAAACATCGTAGGTTATGTCTTAAGTGAAGAACGCATGTGTATCAGTATGCAGGATCTGTGTATTATGTCTTAAAGTGACAGGAGCCTAATATTCCTGCTGTCAGTTTGTGTTTTTAATGTTAATCAAACAACAAAAGACAAGGAAATCACTCACTGCTCTTCACCGAATAGCTTTTGAAACTTTAATAACTATTTATTTTTATTTAATTTGTACAGTGGAGATTATATGCAATCAAGGATGGGAAGTATTTCAGATACATACTTAAAATTCTATTTGAAATACTATATTATACTTTTTGAGGGTATGCGCGTGACATCACCGTCGGCCGGAGTGCCTGCAGTGGCAAAAAAACTGAGCGGCAGTATTAGTTTTCAGCGTGAATGTCGCGTATAAAGTGTGAAAGAGCTTTGCGATTGACTACAACTAGATTTGACAAAAAATCAGAGGTATATTTTTACAGACTGCTATTGAAAGAGGTACAAATGGATCACTGCAATTCACAGAAACAACTGGACTCCAGTCAGCGAAAGGTGGATTTGCAGTTATCATTTTGTGTCAATATGCCGAATTTAGCTGTAAAACCACACCCATATATTTTGAATTGTTATATATATATATATATATATATATATATATATATATTAACATATATATTAACATATATATTATATTATATATATAACATATATATTAACAGCTCATCAATTAAATATTTATCATTGCATATTCTGCATTATTGGATGTTTTTTAATAAACACTGACCAAAAAAAAAAAAAAAAAAACTATAAAGTTTTAGGGCTGGACGATATGATGATATATAGGCTATATATAACACTGATATAAGTGATCACCCGGATTTAGACCTACCTATATTGTATTTATATAAAGGCAAATTTGCTTCATGTTTATGTCTATATTGCTTTATTTCCCCGGTGTCGAAATCAGGCAAACATAAATGTCAGGCAATACGATTCCTGGCTGCATGTCAATATCCATGGATCACTGGATCTTTAGTAAGTTGTAAGGAACTATTGAGTCCAACATTTAGTTTAAATTGATAAAATTGTTCGTTTTAGTCGCAGTTTCACAGTTTCCCCTATTGAAACCAGTCATGCAGCAGATCTTTTGCCACTCAGTCAGGCTGAGGGGAGGTTGTTCCGGCGGGAAAGTGACGTCAATGCATTCCCTCTATTCTATATCAGTATGATGATGTAGCCTATATCTGTCACGGCTCCAACAGATCTACTGCACCCACTTATTCACTCTCCCCTGATTACTAATAACCATACCCACATGTTCACTATATACATTCTTACACCACTCTTCCTCTTCATTGTCTGATCTCGTCTTTCCATGAACACACAGACTCTATCTCGTTCCTTACCTGTCATCCTCGTCTTCCGATCCCATTCCACAAACCTGCCAACATCTGTGACTCATCAGCCTTTCTCAGTTCTCTACTTGTGAAGGACATTACTGTTATTCATCAGCTAAGTTTCATTCTACTCTCTTCATTGTGTTCAACTCCCCATTTATATCTGCTGGTTTTCATGCTTCTGTTCATAATAAACCTCCGTTACGCACCGGTCTGCTTCATCACTAGCCGTGACTATGACAAAGTGTGAATTGACTGAACTTTTATTATATCATTTCTATCTGGCATGCAAGCTATTGTGTGCAGGAGTTGTTAACACATTAGAGCAATTAAGACCTATGGTCAAATAAGTATTAAAGATTGGAACAAGCTTGATGTTAAAAAAGAGTTATTACAAGTGCAATATGCCATCAAAGAGAACTGAAATGTAGTATTCACAAACTGACAGCTTTCTGTGTGCTGCTAAATGGTCAAAAACACACAAAAGTAGGTCCCACTTTATGTTAAATGGTTTTAAGTACTATGTACTTATTGTGCTCATGTTGTATTGTAAAACACTTTTGCTGCCATTGAGGTGTGATACGGGTAAGGTTAGGGTCAGGTGTGGTGGTACGGGTAGGTTTAAGTATAAGGGATGGGTCAGCTACAGATGCAATTACATAAATTAGTTACTACTGTAATTACATGCTGGTATTTTTAAAATATAAGTACAATGTAAAAACATGTATGTACACATTAAGTCCATTTTATCAAATTATTCGTTTCAGTGTACACTTAATATAAATTGGGACCCAACAGGATGTCAAAACCTGAGTCATTGAGTACATTGTGACACTTATTTGAACTATTATGGTGGAATGGATTATAGAGATTAAAACTGGTGCTAAATCAGTTGATGTCATTTATGGACACATTGCAATTAAATTGCTACAAAATTATATTTTCTACATTAAAGATTGTTGATGTTGTTGTTTTTTACCTTTCCGTGATCTTGCTTCAACTCCCATTTCTGCAGCAGAGCATGTTTTTTTTATTTTTTTCTTATCTGCCTTTCCTCATGATGACGGGATAACAATTCCCATTAGACCTATAGAACACCACTTACCAGCTCTTATCACAATCTAGCACTGAAGCATTTCAATCTCAAAGATGAGCACTTAATTACTTCCCTGCCATTCTTCACACTCGTTTTCCCAAAGCTAGAAATAATTACTAATTAACAACTTGCGAATTGCAACATACACCCTGCCTCCAACAAGAGAAAAATGTCTCATTTTGCGTTCACAATGTTGTAGACCAGAAAGTTTATCTTGTGAGCGCACAAGCAGAGTTAAACTTTGGATGTAAACAGTCTTGTCCCTCAGGACGGCATGCGAAGGCCGGTACATAGCCAGATGGAGCTCAGAATCCTGTCTAATCGTGCTGGTATTGATTTGTGTTGTGGAAAGGCTTTGAAACATGACTCATTACTGCGCATGTGAGGCTTTCATTCTCAAAGAAAGTCATCCATATTACCCAATTATGGATTGCAATTTGACTCTTGTTAGTTTTGAGCATCCATTGAGTGTAATTAGGCAAGATTGGATTTGTGTATGGAACATACCGGCCCCGGCTCATTACAAAAACGTACCTGTTGCAAAATTTTTTGCAAAACGCAAAATATGTTGCTTTGTGCACTTTTCACGACAGTTTCAAAGTGAAATGTCCAGTAAATAAAAGCATGTTTAGTAATTACAGATGAACGTAAATATGGCAATGCTTTATTACACTGGTGTTTGTACGTTTCACTGCAGTTCTGAACTCAAATGTCCAGTGGGTGGCGCTAAAAAGCTCAATGCTCCATTTTAAAATAATGTACATATTTACTAAACCCTAAACCTACCAAATAGTGTTAACTAAAGCAAATGTGACATAACTCAATCGTAACCATGGCATTTTAGCTTGTTTTTGAAATCTTTTATTGTGACTCGTCTTTCATGGGATTTGTACCCAAGATCGTAAGTACAACTCTATACCAGCTGAGCTACCGAGCAAGCTTAGTACATTAGTAAAACCGAACATATAGAGCTGGTTAATGATGCAAAGTTGCAGACTTCAAATTATATTCGTTTACAAATCATATACTATGGTAAAAAAGTTTGGGATAATCCATAATCTGCCCATGTAATCATAATTGTGTCTGAAAATTGTGCCAATTGTGTCTAGTGTTCATTTCTGTTGGAAACTCCAGTGATATGTATTGGTATGTATTTTCATTTAGCAAAAATGTTGTCCCAGGTACGTTGCACAAAATTGCACACGAACATTTTTTGCTAGAAATGCAACATGACATCATGACTTTTGCGTAAACATATACGCCACTTTCGAGTCAGGTGGCGTGTTATCTCTACGCATTTTGAGCTATCCGCGTGTATGCGTATATGTCTACGCCATTAACGTCCGCATCATTCTGCGTGTCTATACACGCAGTCAAATCTCCAGTCATAAATGCCATTAACCCCAGTGACGGTTAAGTTTAGGGATGGGGTTGAGGTAAGTCGTATCTTTTTTTTACCTAGGATGGTAAGGGAACAGTCATAAATGGCATTAACCCCAGTGACGGTTAGGTTTAGGGACGGGGTTGAAGTAAGTCATATATTTATATAACGTTAAGTCAACGGCGTTCATAAACACGCTGAAAGGCGATTATGCGTCTTGATAGCGCGCCAAAAATGGAAATACGAATTGCCGTGTCATACACACGCTACTTCATGAGATCAGTCTGAGAAATGTGATATGAGACCTTATATTTACAACAAACGTAAAATTTTTGCCTGGAATATATTAATAGAATAGGTACCTGTTAGTTTTAAAATAATTAAATGATAAATAATTTTCTTGTATATCTGCTTGTACCCCTTTATTACCAAAAACGTAACATATTGTTCCCTTACCTACATGGAGGTACGCTATAATTACAGAAACATACACCGTAATTTCGGTTTACTTACAACGTTATTTACAGGTTGTATATCTGCTTGTTACCCCTTTATTACCCAAAACTTAACATATTGTTCCCTTATACCAAAACGGAAGTATGCGATAATTGCAGAAACGTACACCGTAATTTCGGAGTTTTTTGCGGGTCGTAAAATTAAAAGTGTTAAAGTGTTACCTCAAAGTTCACAAAGAAAACTACACTGAAGTATATAGTATTTACTCGCAATATGCTTCTTACCATACTGAAATATTTCTCTCAATGAAACATTGCCTTTTTCATATTAAAGTATAAACTGCATACATTTTGTGTAACCTCATAGTAATGTAAATACTTAAATGCTTTGACAGCCTGACATACTGTATGTCATTAGATTGTGTTTTAAATCAGTTTTTGGCTTATGAACAGACCCCCTCAGGTCATAATTGAAAGTGTGTTGCTCTCCAGTGACCTCGAGCTGTGCAAATGAGAAAACAGCTTCAAATTAACAAATCATCAATAAATCGTAGAGATATTAACACCTGTGTTTTGTATTCGAGAGCAACGGTCTCAAACACTGCTGAATACTTGTTAACTACTAGCTTTTTCAACCTTTTGTATAAAGCCCTGACAGTATGAAGGAGTGAGAGCACATTGTTACTGACAGTCACAGGGAACACAAGCAGAGACTCAATCTCTCATTGATATTGTGGTGCAATGCACCATGCATCTACTATTAAGATCCACTGTCAACATCTTCTTTTGCTGGGCCTCCATGTACAATAACTACAGCAACTGACAAAAATCTTGGACATGTCAGGCTGCAGTGGCTGTGATAGTTGAAGAAGCTGTGCAACAGATTCGGAAACTTGCCAAACATCCATTTCTTCGCTTCCCCTACTGTCAGCATGAATCATATGATACTACCAATCCAATGCTCCTAGAAATTGAGTGGCTGAGATCCGTGAGCCTATGGGCCCATGACAGAGCCAAACATCTAAGTAATGATGGCTCAAAACAAAAAATAGTGTTACTCAATCAGGAGTTTGTAAGCTGTAGCCAAAGACAGTCACAGTGGGTGTGGCTTCAGAACTATATATATTAAATATATTATATATATTAAAATGGGGACATTAATCGTCCAAGGGAAATATCATGTTTTAGGGGAGATGTTTATCTTCCATGATGAGGGAATGTCATCATTCGGTCAAGGAAAGGGCAGAGTCTAGAGGCTACAGGCACACTTTCACATGCTAAAGTTTCTAGTGATCCTGAGGTCCTGGATTGCCTGGTTCAGGCTTCCATCATGGCAGCCATCCCCTACGCAAGTACCTCCCCTTACGCAAAATGACATCATGACTTTTGCGTCAACATACACGCCACTTTCAAGTCAAGTGGCGTGTTATCTATACGCATTTTGAGCTATCCGCGTGTATGTGTGTATAATGTCTACGCCGTTTAATGTCTGAGCGAAATGATGTACAACAACCACGATCGGATGATAAGAGCAAATCATTTGACTCTGAGAGCCGTTACAGTACCATGTTACGGTCTAAATCCTGAAAATAATCAAATAAATAATGAGTTGACAACAACTCTGTCACCCAACAATTCTATCTGGTCAACAAACCAAGTTTTGTCACGAAAAATCACGCAATAAAACGAACCAGAAATGACGCGAAACAGCACGCGCGCCTATACCCTGCGAAGAAGAGAACACAACATGTGAATATGGACGTCAGACAGAAATACTGTTGCTGCACACTGTTTGCGCGATGATTTGCTCGGAGAAAAAAAAATGCAAAAAAGAAAAAATAAGATTTACCTGGTGACCTGATGATTGGCTGTAGCTCATGACATCACTGAGGTTGAGTCGCGTGACGGCTGTGGATATCTAGCATGCTAGATATTTTTCTGGGCTCGGCGACGCGTCTGCGAGCGTCTTCGCTGCGTTGTTGGCTCTTTTATACGAACAGATTGGCAAGCGTTCATAGTCCACAAATCCCCCGCAATTTGCACGCGATAACACCCTGAGCTGACGGCGAGCTCAGCGATTTGCAAATCAGGCTTAAACCGGGCTTAAAGGGTTAGTTCACCCAAAAATGAAAATTACGTCATTAATTACTCACCCCCATGCTGTTCCAACCCCGTAAGACCTTCGTTCATCTTCGGAACACAAATAAAGATATTTTTGATTGAATCTGAGAGCTGGATCAGTCCTATATAGACTGCCCAAGGGACTGGCTCTTGACGGCCCATAGAGTCATTAAAGAAAAGGTTTAAATATTCCATGTGCCTACAGCGGCTCAATTATAAGTTTATCAAGCGACGAGACTACTTTTTGTGCGAAAAAAACATAAATAACGACTTTATTCCACTATTCCATTACTTCCTTATGGGCGCATGCGCGAGAACTGAGACGAGGACGTTCTCATTCGTCTACTTCTTGTTACCGGCGGCTGCTCACCGCTCAGGAGTTTTACCGCCACCTACCGTATAAAATGATGATCCATATATAAAGCGCTCCGGATTATAAGGAACACTGTCGTTTTTTGTGAAGATTAAAGGCTTTTAAGTGCACCTTATAGTGCGGAAAATACGCTAATTGAAAAGCGTATGTACAGCACGCATCTTCCTCTGCTTGTAAACAGAAAGTTTTGCGCTTCCAGCTATATCAGCACATCATCTTATACGGTAGGGGGCGATAAAACTTCTAAGCGGTGAGCAGCCGGTAATAAGAAGTAGACGAATGAGAACGTCCTCGTCTCAGTTCTCGCGCATGCGCCCATAAGGAAGTAATGGAATAGTGGAATAAAGTCGTTATTTATGTTTTTTTCGCACAAAAAGTATTCTCGTCGCTTGATAAACTTATAATTGAGCCGCTGTAGGCACATGGAATATTTAAACCTTTTCTTTAATGACTTTATGGGCCGTCAAGAGCCAGTCCCTTATGCAGTCTATGGAAGAGTGATCCAGCCCTCAGATTCAATCAAAAATATCTTTATTTGTGTTCCGAAGATGAACGAAGGTCTTACGGGGTTGGAACAGCATGGGGGTGAGTAATTAATGACTTAATTTTCATTTTTGGGTGAACTAACCCTTTAAAATCCAGTAGTGTGAACTTGGATTTAATCACTCGCAATACACATTATCAGGAAGCGAGGACATCAGCATACCTATTAATTCATTTAGCTGCAATATGTACTATTCAGCTGCTTGTGCCATTGTTTGCAATACCTGTTTCCCGCGGTTGTAAACGCGGTTCTTTAATTCGGCTACACACTTCAAAAATTCCCTAAAAACTCATTCAAGCTTTAATACACCACATATAGTTCAGAAGGAAACTGTTTTAAAGGGGTGATGAACTGAGAAATCAAATTTTCCTTGAGCTTTTGACATCTTAGAGGTAATCATAAGAATATCCTTGAAGTTTCAGAACTGAAAACGTCCTTGTTAGTCCAATAATAGCTTTTATTGACACCAGCCTCAGCAAACGACTTGTTTTTCAACACCACCCCCGCAGAAGATCAACGCAGGCATGAAAACGGGTCAGGGGTGAAAAAGGTGAGAAGGATATTACCATTACGCCCTCTAGGCGGGTCCGGGGGCATGCTCCCTCGTAAGTAAATTTTAAATATTCCATATTTTAAAGCATCAATCTGATGCATTTTGAGATGCATTTTTGCCAACCTGGGGAGAGCTGGAGAAACTTAACTTCAGCCATGAGTCAAAAATATTATGGCCTTCGTAGTGTATAATAATTAATGGGAAAAAAAGACCGATCCATTACAACGCAGTTTAAAAAAAAAAAAATCAAGTAGAATTTCTATAACAGTGTGTTGAAATGATAATCACTCTTTTGTGTGTTAAACACAATATACTTAATACAGACAACATCCTTATAAAGAAAACAACAAAAAATATGATCATAACTTATGACAAACATTATATTATAAACTAGATTATTGTGTAACTCAGTAAAATTTAGTCTATAAAAAATACTTTTATAAAAATTAAAAATTTCATAAAACATTTAGTGAAAAAAAAATAATGGCGAACAAATAAGAGACAATAAGTGTAGCGCTAAATCTGGTAAAACGTTACACATTGCTCTTTGTATTGCTGTAAAATACATTCATGAAAAACAAGATAAAAATCAAAAAGATCAATTATTTTAGTCTACTATAAAATTAAGTAAATATATATAGCAAATGTATAGCACAGCTGTTTAATGAGGCAGCAACATATGATAGATAGGACAGAACAGAACAAAAAAAATACAATTAATAATCTTTCATTGTGCAAAAGTATTTTGATATGATTATGAAAGACTCCAATAGAGTGCTGCACACATCACTTATGCGCATCCCGAGCGCTGAATGATGCACTTGAGGCAACACGAGTCACAGCGCTGCGCGTCGAGTACGTATTGAAAATTTCAAAGCACAAAGGAAATACATATCGATGCACAGTGTATTATACAGTGTCTATCTATGCAATAGTTTATTGAGTGTACATGTGAGACCATCAATTAGACTCCAGCGCAGAGTTAAAATAACTCTGCTCTTGGAGTTGAATTTTTAACACTTTTTTCAGAGTTAAAATGGAGTTAAAATACTAATCCTACAGAGAGTAAATGTAACTCTAAAATTAATTATATGAACTCATTACCAGTGTTACCAGTTTAGTTTAACACTTCTTAGAGTTAACATGTATTTAACACAATATAATGTTTTGTGTGGAAATTACTACACTGGACACCATAGTCTTGATTTACTGCCTTTATTTGAGCAAATCCATTTGGTTCAGACTTGAGGAGGAGTAACCTTCAACCGCTTGCTGCAGGACAGTCGTCTGAAGATCACAAAAACAACAGCATGAGGCATAATATAATCTAGCACCATTCATTGAGAATGCAAAAATATATAAGCTCAAAATAGCTGTTACAATTCAATTGCCTGTAATGCATTGATGCATCAATTTCACGGCAAAACACTCATTTTCAGAAACACGGTGAATGGAAAGACGGTTAGCTAATGTTAACTCGTTTACATCGACAAAAAACCCACGCAAATAGCCATTTCAAAATTTGAAACAAGTCAAACATGCGTTCAACAACAAGTTTGTCATGGTCGTTGACGTTAATTAGTAAACAAACTAGCCTGTAACGTAACAGCTACGCGATGATCAAACGTGTTTGTCAGAAAATATATTTTTTAAATAGTTTTATATAAGTTACACTTTTACCTACCTCACGACGAAGCGTAAGTCCATTATTCCTTTGTGCAGCGGCAGGGTCGTGTCGTGGTGCACTTCTCAAGAATAACTCCAGGTGTAATGTTAAAACACGCTCCTGAACACCAATGAATGAACTCCAAAATACAACACAGCCGGGGAGTATCCAATAACACAAACCGTAGTCAGAGTTAAAAAAATAACTCCAAAAAATTAACTCTTTCACACTTTTTTGCCTAACTCATGATTTTTCAACTCCTGAAATTTGCTGTGTGTATATATATATATATATATATATATATATATATATATATATATATTAAATCACAATTTCAATTCACATAACCACTAAAAAAATATTTCGCGTCATGTATTTTCAGGTCAAGAGTTGGCCAGAGCTGGTAGATAGAGGCTGCATCCTGAATAGCCAGATTACACTCTAAACTGTTCAAATATTTTGTGTTATACTAAGTAAATAATGTAATGAAATAGCCTAAAAAATAATAATAATGGTAAAACATAGGCACATATGTAAGCAATAAGGTACGAGAGGCTGTGCTGTATCGTGAATAAGTAACGGCTGAAGGGCGTTGTTAGGCACGACGCGAAGTGGAGTCAGTCAGTCAGTCAGTCAGTCAGTCAGTCAGTCAGTCAGTCAGTCAGTCAGTCAGTCAGTCAGTCTGTCTGTCTGTCTGTCTGTCTGTCTGTCTGTCTGTCTGTCTGTGCCCACCACCACCTTTTTCACTTCGAAGGATTCTATATATCTATAATAAGCTGCCTGTCCTTAAGTTGGACAACAAATCTATCTATATACCTACCTGCTATCTATCTATCTATCTATCTATCTATCTATCTATCTATCTATCTATCTATCTATCTATCTATCTATCTATCTATCTATCTATCTATCTATCTATCTATCTATCTATCTATCTATCTATCTATCTATCTATCTATCTATCTATCTATCTATCTATCAGTGTCTAGTCCGCAGCCAGTGTCTGTTCCTGAGCCGGAACCAGCCACCACCACCTCCTTCACTTCGAAGGACTCTATATATCTATAATAAGCTGCCTGTCTGTCTCTATCTATGCCTACCTCCTTAACTTGGACTACAAATCTTTCTATATACTTACCTGCCACCTATCTCTCTATCTCTCTATCAGTGTTTGTTCCGGAGCCAGTGTCTGTCCCTGAGCCGGAACCAGTGTCTGTTCCTGAGCCGGAACCTGAACCGGTGTCTGTTCCTGAGCCGGAAACAGTGTCTGTTCCTGAGCCGGAACCAGTGTCTGTTCTTGAGCCGGAACCAGTGTCTGTTCCTGAGCCGGAACCTGAACCATTGTCTGTTCCTGAGCTGTAGCCGGAACCAGTGTCTGTTCCTGAGCCGGAAACAGTGCCTGTTCCTGAGCCGGAACCAGTGTCTGTTCCTGAGCCGGAGCCGAAACCAGTGTCTGTTGCTGAGCCGGAACCAGTGTCTGTTCTTGAGCCAGAACCAGTGTCTTTTCTTGAGCTCTAACAGGAACCAGTGTCTGTTCTTGAGCCGGAACCAATGTCTTTTCTTGAGCTGGAGCCGGAACTATCCATCATAAGCCCACCACCACCTACTTCACTTCGAAGGACTCTATATATCTATAATCTATCTATCTATCTATCTATCTATCTATCTATCTATCTATCTATCTATCTATCTATCTATCTATCTATCTATCTATCTATCTATCTATCTATCTATCTATCTATCTATCTATCTATCTATCTATCATAAGCTGTCTGTCCATCTATGCCCACCACCACCTCCTTCACTTCGAAGGACTCTATATATCTATAATAAGCTGCCTGTCTGTCTCTATCTATTCCTACCTCCTGTCTGTCTCTATCTATGCCTACCTCCTTAACTTGGACTACAAATCTTTATATATACTTACCTGCCACCTATCTCTCTATCTCTCTATCAGTGTCTGTTCCGGAGCCAGTGTCTGTTCCTGAGCCGGAACCTGAACCAGTGTCTGTTCCTGAGCCGGAACCTGAACCAGTGTCTTTTCCTGAGCCGGAACCTGAACCATTGTCTGTTCCTGAGCTGGAGTCGGAAACAGTGTCTGTTCCTGAGCCGGAAACAGTGTCTGTTCCTGAGCCGGAACCAGTGTCTGTTCTTGAGCCGGAACCAGTGTCTGTTCCTATCTATGCCTACCTCCTTAACTTGGACTACAAATCTTTGAATATACTTACCTGCCACCTATCTATCTATCGGTGTCTGTTCCGGAGCCAGTGTCTGTTCCTGAGCCGGAACCTGAACCAGTGTCTGTTCCTGAGCCGGAAACAGTGTCTGTTCCTGAGCCGGAACCAGTGTCTGTTCCTGAGCCGGAACCAGTGTCTGTTCCTGAGCCGGAACCTGAACCATTGTCTGTTCCAGAGCTGGAGCCGGAAACAGTGTCTGTTCCTGAGCCGGAACCAGTGTCTGTTCCTGAGCCGGAACCAGTGTCTGTTCCTGAGCCGGAACCAGTGTCTGTTCCAGAGCCGGAACCAGTGTCTGTTCCTGAGCCGGAGCCAGCGTTTTTTTCTGTGTTTATGTCTGTCTGCCTATCTATCTATGCCCACCCCCACCCCCTTCACTAGGAAGGACTCTATCTATCTATCTATCTATCTATCTATCTATCTATCTATCTATCTATCTATCTATCTATCTATCTATCTATCTATCTATCTATCTATCTATCTATCTATCTATCTATCTATCTATGCCCACCACCACCCCCTTCACTAGGAAGGACTCTATCTATCTATTTATCTATCTATCTATCTATCTATCTATCTATCTATCTATCTATCTATCTATCTATCTATCTATCTATCTATCTATCTATCTATCTATCTATCTATCTATCTATCTATCTATCTATCTATCTATCTATCTATCTATCTATATGCCTACCTATAGCCATAAGGTCTCTGTCTGTCTCTCTATCTATCTATGCCCACCACCACCCCCTTCACTAGGAAGGACTCTATCTATCTATCTATCTATCTATCTATCTATCTATCTATCTATCTATCTATCTATCTATCTATCTATCTATCTATCTATCTATCTATCTATCTATCTATCTATCTATATGCCTACCTATAGCCATAAGGTCTCTGTCTGTCTCTCTATCTATCTATGCCCACCACCACCCCCTTCACTAGGAAGGACTCTATCTATCTATCTATCTATCTATCTATCTATCTATCTATCTATCTATCTATCTATCTATCTATCTATCTATCTATCTATCTATCTATCTATCTATCTATCTGCCTACCTATAACCTATAATAAGGTCTCTGTCTGTCAATCTATCTATCTATGCCCACCACCACCCCCTTCACTAGGAAGGACTCTATCTATCTATCTATCCATCTATCCATCTATCTATGTATCTATCATAAGCTGTCTGTCTATCTATGCCCACCACCACCTCCTTCACTTCGAAGGACTCTATATACCTATAATAAGCTGCCTGTCTGTCTCTATCTATGCCTACCTCCTGTCTGTCTCTATCTATGCCTACCTCCTTAACTTGGACTACAAAACTTTCTATATACTTACCTGCCACCTATCTATCTATCTCTCTATCATTGTCTGTTCCGGAGCCAGTGTCTGTTCTTGAGCCGGAACCTGAACCAGTGTCTGTTCCTGAGCCGGAACCTGAACCATTGTCTGTTCCTGAGCTGGAGCCGGAAACAGTGTCTGTTCCTGAGCCGGAAACAGTGTCTGTCCCTATCTATCTATCTATCTATCTATCTATCTATCTATCTATCTATCTATCTATCTATCTATCTATCTATCTATCTATCTATCTATCTATCTATCTATCTATCTATCTATCTATCTATCTATCTATCATAAGCTGTCTATCTATCTATGCCCACCACCACCCCCTTCACTAGGAAGGACTCTATCTATCTATCTATCTATCTATCTATCTATCTATCTATCTATCTATCTATCTATCTATCTATCTATCTATCTATCTATCTATCTATCTATCTATCTATCTATCTATCTATCTATCTATCTATCTATCTATGCCCACCACCCCTCCTTCACTTTGAAGGACTCTATCTATCTATCTATCTATCTATCTATCTATCTACCTATCTATCTATCTATCTATCTATCTATCTATCTATCTATCTATCTATCTATCTATCTATCTATCTATCTATCTATCTATCTATCTATGCCCACCACCACCCCCTTCACTAGGAAGGACTCTATCTATCTATCTATCTATCTATCTATCTATCTATCTATCTATCTATCTATCTATCTATCTATCTATCTATCTATCTATCTATCTATCTATCTATCTATCTATCTATCTATCTATCTGCCTACCTATAACCTATAATAAGGTCTCTGTCTGTCAATCTATCTATCTATGCCCACCACCACCCCCTTCACTAGGAAGGACTCTATCTATCTATCTATCCATCTATCTATGTATCTATCATAAGCTGTCTGTCTATCTATGCCCACCACCACCTCCTTCACTTCGAAGGACTCTATATACCTATAATAAGCTGCCTGTCTGTCTCTATCTATGCCTACCTCCTGTCTGTCTCTATCTATGCCTACCTCCTTAACTTGGACTACAAAACTTTCTATATACTTACCTGCCACCTATCTATCTATCTCTCTATCATTGTCTGTTCCGGAGCCAGTGTCTGTTCTTGAGCCGGAACCTGAACCAGTGTCTGTTCCTGAGCCGGAACCTGAACCATTGTCTGTTCCTGAGCTGGAGCCGGAAACAGTGTCTGTTCCTGAGCCGGAAACAGTGTCTGTCCCTATCTATCTATCTATCTATCTATCTATCTATCTATCTATCTATCTATCTATCTATCTATCTATCTATCTATCTATCTATCTATCTATCTATCTATCTATCTATCTATCTATCTATCTATCATAAGCTGTCTATCTATCTATGCCCACCACCACCCCCTTCACTAGGAAGGACTCTATCTATCTATCTATCTATCTATCTATCTATCTATCTATCTATCTATCTATCTATCTATCTATCTATCTATCTATCTATCTATCTATCTATCTATCTATCTATCTATGCCCACCACCACCTCCTTCACTTTGAAGGACTCTATCTATCTATCTATCTATCTATCTATCTATCTATCTATCTATCTATCTATCTATCTATCTATCTATCTATCTATCTATCTATCTATCTATCTATCTATCTATGCCCACCACCACCCCCTTCACTAGGAAGGACTCTATCTATCTATCTATCTATCTATCTATCTATCTATCTATCTATCTATCTATCTATCTATCTATCTATCTATCTATCTATCTATCTATCTGCCTACCTATAACCTATAATAAGGTCTCTGTCTGTCAATCTATCTATCTATGCCCACCACCACCCCCTTCACTAGGAAGGACTCTATCTATCTATCTATCTATCTATCTATCTATCTATCTATCTATCTATCTATCTATCTATCTATCTATCTATCTATCTATCTATCTATCTATCTGCCTACCTATAACCTATAATAAGGTCTCTGTCTGTCAATCTATCTATCTATGCCCACCACCACCCCCTTCACTAGGGAGGACTCTATCTATCTATCTATCTATCTATCTATCTATCTATCTATCTATCTATCTATCTATCTATCTATCTATCTATCTATCTATCTATCTAATTCAATTCAATTCAATTCAAATTGCTTTATTGGCATGACTGTACATATTACAATATTGCCAAAGCTTGTAACACATAGCATAGTGAAGACATCAATAAAAACAAAGTATTATAACAACTTAAATTGAAATGTACAAATTAAATTAATTGCAAAAAAATAACAGTGTAACAGATTATAAATTCTATGAACGTTTGATACCACAGTGTTTTAACATACATATATACACACATACACACATTACTGAGGGTCACTGTGGTGGACATTAGGGAAACACACTGAGGTCACACATTCACACACATTCACCTACTGTCTCTCAGGCTGTGGCACGCACACACGTATCTGGCAGCCAGTGCTGCGGTCTGTCCCTCTCCTAGTATTATCTTTATCTGCTCTACTTCAGTCATGGCTGTAAAGTTGTGTATTAAGTTATTAAGTTTTTTGAAGTAGAGGTCTCTGATCGAGCTGTATTTGTGACAGTGGAGGAGGAAGTGTGTCTCTGTTTCGATCTCTCCTGTCCTACACTGAACACACACCCTTTGCTCTCGGGGTAGCCAGCTCTTTCTGTGTCTGCCGGTCTCGATGGCTAGACTGTGTTCACTCAGCCTGTACTTGCTCAGGATCTGTCTCTGCTTTGTGTCTCTCACACTCTGGAGATATTCCTCCATTTCATAATTTGATTTCAGATTTCGATAGAATTGTAGTTTACTTTGTGTTTTGGTTTCCTGATCCCAATGTTCCAGATATGTATTTTTAGACTGTTTAGTAATTTGGTTTATTCTGATGTGTGTGTGAGGAGCAGTGCTGGTCTGAGACTGGTGAGTGTTAGTACGGTTAGTCGGGTTAGTGAGTCTCAGGACCAGCTGACTGAGAAGACTCTTTTCGGGGTTCAGTTCTTGGGTCTGTAATGCTTTAAAATGTAGCGATTCTGTGGGACTTGATTTTAGATGCATCCAGAATTTGAGGGATCTTTTTTGCATATTAATAATCAATGGGAATCGGCCTAATTCTGCCCTACACGCGTTATTGGGTGTTTTCCTTTGTAGTTTTAGTATCATTTTGCAGAATTCTGTGTGTAGGGCTTCTGTTGGATGTCTGTCCCATCTAGTGTAGCTCTGATCACTGAGTGGACCCCACACCTCACTTCCATACAGCGCAATGGGCTGAATCACACTATCAAAGATTTTACACCAGATTGGAATCGGTAATTCAGAGTTTTGGAATTTCTTCTTAATGGCGTATAGAGCTCTGCGAGCTTTATCTTTAAGAGCATTCACTGCCAGACTGAAACTCCCCGATGCAGTGATGACCAGGCCGAGGTAAGTGTACTGCATCGTGTGCTCTAGGCCGGTGCTGCCTAGACTGAACTGGTATCTGTGTTCCTGACATCTGGGCTTCTCCTGAAAGACCATAATGTTGGTCTTTTTGAGGTTGACTGCCAGGGCCCAGTTCTGGCAGTAGTTGTGCAGCAGGTCCAGGTGCTGCTGTAGTCCCTGTGCAGTGGGTGACAGCAGCACCAGGTCGTCTGCGTACAGCAAGAGCTTGATGCTCCTGTCCTGTAGGGTGAGTCCAGGGCCTGTAGACTGCTCCAACTGCACCGCTAGTTCATTAATGTAGATGTTGAACAGCGTTGGACTCAGGCTACAGCCCTGCCGCACTCCTCTCTTTTGGGTAAAGAATTTTGTATGTTTGTTGCCAATTCGAATTGCACATTTGTTGTTCGAATACATTGATTTTATAATGTCATAGACTTTACCCCCTACACCGCTTTGTAAAAGTTTGTAATATAATCCGTTGTGCCAAATAGAATCAAATGCTTTTTTGAAATCGACAAAGCATGCAAATATTTTTCCGTTTTTGGTCTGTTTTACGTGTTTATTGATTAGGGTGTGTAGGGTGTAAATGTGGTCAGTAGTTCTGTGTTTTGGAATGAAGCCAATCTGACTCGGGCTCAGGACATTGTGTTCGTTAAGGAAGCTTACAATTCTATTGTTTAAAATACTGCTAAATAACTTCCCCAGATTACTGCTCACACAAATGCCTCTGAAATTATTAGGGTCTAATTTATTTCCACTCTTGTGAATTGGGGTAATAAGTCCTTGGCTCCAGATGTCAGGAAAACAGCCTGAACGGAGTA
>NW_024121184.1:481548-486097 GCF_016745375.1 Pimephales promelas
TCCTGAGCCGGAAACAGTGTCTGTCCCTATCTATCTATCTATCTATCATCTATCTATCTATCTATCCTATCTATCTATCTATCTATCTATCTATCTATCTATCTATCTATCTATCTATCTATCTATCTATCTATCTATCTATCATAAGCTGTCTATCTATCTATGCCCCACCACCCCCTTCACTAGGAAGGACTCTATCTAATCTATCTATCTATCTATCTATCTATCTATCTATCTATCTATCTATCTATCTATCTATCTATCTATCTATCTATCTATCTATCTATCTATCTATTCTATCTATCTATCTTCTATGCCCCCACCCCCTCCTTCACTTTGAAGGACTCTATCTATCTATCTATCTATCTATCTATCTATCTATCTATCTATCTATCTATCTATCTATCATCTATCTATCTATCTATCTATCTATCTATCTATCTATCTATGCCCACCAACCACCCCTTCACTAGGAAGGACTCTATCTATCTATCTATCTATCTATCTATCTATCTATCTATCTATCTATCTATCTATCTATCTATCTATCTATCTATCTATCTATCTATCTATCTATCTATCTATCTATCTATCTATCTGCCTACCTATAACCTATAATAAGGTCTCTGTCTGTCAATCTATCTATCTATGCCCACCACCACCCCTTCACTAGGGAGGACTCTATCTATCTATCTATCTATCTATCTATCTATCTATCTATCTATCTATCTATCTATCTATCTATCTATCTATCTATCTATCTATCTATCTATCTGCACCTATAACCTATTAATAAGGTCTCTGTCTGTCAATCTATCTATCTATGCCCACCACCACCCCCTTCACTAGGGAGGACTCTATCTATCTATCTATCTATCTATCTATCTATCTATCTATCTATCTATCTATCTATCTATCTCTATCTATCTATCTATCTAATTCAATTCAATTCAATTCAAATTGCCTTTATTGGCATGACTGTACATATTACAATATTGCCAAAGCTTGTAACACATAGCATAGTGAAGACATCAATAAAAACAAAGTATTATAACAACTTAAATTGAAATGTACAAATTAAATTAATTGCAAAAAAATAACAGTGTAACAGATTATAAATTCTATGAACGTTTGATACCACAGTGTTTTAACATACATATATACACACATACACACATTACTGAGGGTCACTGTGGTGGACATTAGGGAAAACACACTGAGGTCACACATTCACACACATTCACCTACTGTCTCTCAGGCTGTGGCACGCACACACGTATCTGGCAGCCAGTGCTGCGGTCTGTCCCTCTCCTAATTATCTTTATCTGCTCTACTTCAGTCATGGCTGTAAAGTTGTGTATTAAGTTATTAAGTTTTTTGAAGTAGAGGTCTCTGATCGAGCTGTATTGTGACAGTGGAGGAGGAAGTGTGTCTCTGTTTCGATCTCTCCTGTCCTACACTGAACACACACCCTTTGCTCTCGGGGTAGCCAGCTCTTTCTGTGTCTGCCGTCCTCGATGGCTAGACTGTGTTCACTCAGCCTGTACTTGCTCAGGATCTGTCTCTGCTTTGTGTCTCTCACACTCTGGAGATATTCCTCCATTTCATAATTTGATTTCAGATTTCGATAGAATTGTAGTTTACTTTGTGTTTTGGTTTCCTGATCCCAATGTTCCAGATATGTATTTTTAGACTGTTTAGTAATTTGGTTTTTCTGATGTGTGTGTGAGGAGCAGTGCTGGTCTGAGACTGGTGAGTGTTAGTACGGTTAGTCGGGTTAGTGAGTCTCAGGACCAGCTGACTGAGAAGACTCTTTTCGGGGTTCAGTTCTTGGGTCTGTAATGCTTTAAAATGTAGCGATTCTGTGGGACTTGATTTTAGATGCATCCAGAATTTGAGGGATCTTTTTTGGCATATTAATAATCAATGGGAATCGGCCTAATTCTGCCTACACGCGTTATTGGGTGTTTTCCTTTGTAGTTTTAGTATCATTTTGCAGAATTCTGTGTGTAGGGCTTCTGTTGGATGTCTGTCCCATCTAGTGTAGCTCTGATCACTGAGTGGACCCCACACCTCACTTCCATTACAGCGCAATGGGCTGAATCACACTATCAAAGATTTTACACCAGATTGGAATCGGTAATTCAGAGTTTTGGAATTTCTTCTTAATGGCGTATAGAGCTCTGCGAGCTTTATCTTTAAGAGCATTCACTGCCAGACTGAAACTCCCCGATGCAGTGATGACCAGGCCGAGGTAAGTGTACTGCATCGTGTGCTCTAGGCGGTGCTGCCTAGACTGAACTGGTATCTGTGTTCCTGACATCTGGGCTTCCCTGAAAGACCATAATGTTGGTCTTTTTGAGGTTGACTGCCAGGGCCAGTTCTGGCAGTAGTTGTGCAGCAGGTCCAGGTGCTGCTGTAGTCCCTGTGCAGTGGGTGACAGCAGCACCAGGTCGTCTGCGTACAGCAAGAGCTTAGATGCTCCTGTCCTGTAGGGTGAGTCCAGGGCCTGTAGACTGCTCCAACTGCACCGCTAGTTCATTAATGTAGATGTTGAACAGCGTTGGACTCAGGCTACAGCCCTGCCGCACTCCTCTCTTTTGGGTAAAGAATTTTGTATGTTTGTTGCCAATTCGAATTGCACATTTGTTGTTCGAATACATTGATTTTATAATGTCATAGACTTTACCCCCTACACCGCTTTGTAAAAGTTTGTAATATAATCCGTTGTGCCAAATAGAATCAAATGCTTTTTGAAATCGACAAAGCATGCAAAATATTTTTCCGTTTTTGGTCTGTTTTACGTGTTTATTGATTAGGGTGTGTAGGGTGTAAATGTGGTCAGTAGTTCTGTGTTTTGGAATGAAGCCAATCTGACTCGGGCTCAGGACATTGTGTTCGTTAAGGAAGCTTACAATTCTATTGTTTAAAATACTGCTAAATAACTTCCCAGATTACTGCTCACACAAATGCCTCTGAAATTATTAGGGTCTAATTTATTTCCACTTCTTGTGAATTGGGGTAATAAGTCCTTGGCTCCAGATGTCAGGAAAACAGCCTGAACGGAGTACGATGTTGAAACAGTTTGAGCAGCGCCGCCTGCAGCTCCGGTGTGCTGTGTTTCAGCATCTCACCTAGAATGCTGTCAGGACCACAAGTTTATTTCCTTTTAGGCTTTTGAGTTTGTTTGCCAATTTCTTCCTGTGTAATTGGGAAGTCAAGTGGATTTTGATTATTTTTAATTGTCTCTTCATAAGTTTGTAGATTTAGTTTGATCCGATTATAATTGTCATTGAGTTGTTTTGATGGGATTTCTCTGTATAAGTTTTTCAAATGATTTGTCCAAATTTCTCCATCATTGTATTGGTAGGTCTTGTGGTTTAGCGGTGCTCAGATTATTCCACATATCCCAGAACTGATTCTGATTTATTGAGTGTTCTAATTCTTCTTATACTTTTGGTCAGATGGTGTTGCTTCTTCACTCTAATTGTGTCTTTTATATATTTTTAGTTTTGAAAAGTATTCAGTTCTTAGTCAGTGTTGTTTGGTTCTTTATGTTTCAGATTTGATAATTTTCTAAGTTGTTTTTCTATGTTTTGCAGTCTGAGTCAAACCATTTTTCATCTTTTGGAGTATTTTTTGTGTATTTTTTGCCTTTCTTTTTCAATTCACTTTTCTGTGCTGCCTTTATTAAATATGTTATTGATTTCATTTGTAGCCGAATTAACACCATCTTTAGTTGTTTCGAATTTCTTAGTAATAAATGTATTTATTTGATTTTTTAGTTCTTCAGAACTGAGGGCTTGGACAAACTTTTCTGTGCTGTCGGAGCCCATTTGTATCTGTGCTGGACCTGATACATTCGGCAGGTTTCCAGTCTGTTTTGTTCTGGTGTGTGACGCGTTTTGATATAAATGTTAGTTTGGTTATGGTCAGAAAGCGGAGTTTGCTGTTTGACAGTGAATGCATTGAAGGAGGATGGGTCCATGTCAGTGATGGCGTAGTCAGTAACTACACTAGCTCCAAGACCTGAACAACACGTGAACCTCCCTAAAGAGTCCCTCGGATCCTGCCGTTGAGTATGTACAGGCCTGAGTCTCGGCAGAGCTGCACCAGCTCTCTACCAGTTTTATTTACTGTCTGGTCTAGGTTGTTTCTCGGTGGAAGTTTCCTGTGATACTCGGGGGTCCTGGCCAAAGACATACTCATCACCCTTTGGATCTATGTCATCAGGTTCAGATCCAGTTCTTGCATTGAAGTCTCCACACAGCAGCACATTTCCCTGGGCCTGGAAATGGCTGATTCTTGTGTGGATGTTGTTGAGGTATTCCTCCTCATGGTAAGGGGAATCCGCTGGGGGAATGTAGATTGGCGCAGAGATATATTCTTTAGTAGAAATGCAATTTGGTTTATTTTTAACCAGCAATGAAATTTTCCAACTGAGACTGTTGAATGTGTTTGGCCAGATCCTCCCTGTACCACACCAGAACTCCCCCCGAGTCTCGTCCACGGTGGACTGTACTTATTTTGACTGAGGGGACAATCACTT
>NW_024121184.1:486597-511597 GCF_016745375.1 Pimephales promelas
ACTGGTCCACATGTGGGCCAGATGAAAGTGTCAACTGGGACCGGATCTGGGCCACAGCAATTTTGATGTCTGGGCCAGATTTGGGTCAGGTCTGCTTCATTCGTTTTTATTATGGCTGACATGCGGCATTGCTATGGCTTAATTGTGGCCCAAATCTGGCAAACAGGAGCGGACCCGCCCAAGTGCCATCATTCCATGCGGTATGTGGGCCAGATGAAAGTGTCAACTGTGGACCGGATCTGGGCCACAGCAATTTTTATATCTGGGCCAGATTTGGGCCAGTTCTGCTTCATTAAATTTTTTTATGGCTGACATGCGCATTGCTATGGCTTAATTGTGGCCCAAATCTGGCAAACAGGAGCGGACCGCCCAAGTGCCATCATTCCATGGGTATGTGGGCCAGATGAAAGTGTCAACTGTGGGCCGGATCTGGGCCACAGCAATTTTTTATAATTCTGGGCCAGATTTGGGCCAGTTCTGCTTCATTAATTTTTTTTATGGCTGACATGCGCATTGCTATGGCTAAACTGTGCCCAAATCTGGCAAACAGGAGCGGACCACCCAAGTGCCATCATTCCACAAGGTATGTGGGCCAGATGAAAGTGTCAACTGTGGGCCGGATCTGGGCACAGCAATTTTGATGCATGGGCAAGATTTGGGCCAGTTCTGCTTCATTCGTTTTTTTTATGGCTGACATGCGGCATTGCTATGGCTTAATTGTGGCCCAAATCTGGCAAACAGGAGCGGGCCACCCGAGTGCCATCATTCCACGAGGTATGTGGGCCAGATGAAAGTGTCAACTGTGGGCCGGATCTGGGCCACAGCAATTTTGATGTATGGGCAAGATTTGGGCCAGTTCTGCTTCATTTTATTTGTTTATGGCTGACATGCGGCATTGCTATGGCTTAATTGTGGCCCAAATCTGGCAAACAGGAGCGGGCCACCCGAGTGCCATCATTCCACGAGGTATGTGGGCCAGATAAAAGTGTCAACTGTGGGCCGGATCTGGGCCACAGCAATTTTGATGTCTGGGCCAGATTTGGGCCAGTTCTGCTTCATTCGTTTTTGGGGGTTTTTTTATGGCTTAATTGTGACCCAAATCTTGCAAACAGGAGCGGGCCACCCAAGTGCCATTCCACATGGTAGGTGGGCCAGATGAAAGTGTCAATTGTGGGCCGGATCTGGGCCACAGCAATTTTGGTGTCTGGCCAGATGGGGGCTAATTCTGCTTAATTTGTTTTGTTTATGGCTGGCATCCAGCATTGCTTTGGGCTAATTGTGGCCAAATCTGGCAAACAAGAACGAACCATTCAAGTGCCATCATTACACATGCGGTATGTGGGCCAGATGAAAATTAATGCACTTAAGGCAGTCCCCTCCAGTTTGCCAGATTTGAGCCACAATTAAGCCATAGCAATGCCACATGTAACCAAAACACAAACCAAATACACAGCTGACCACAGTTGCAATCCTGTTTGCCAGATCTGGTCCACAAGCAGGAAATTTGTTCAGCCACATGTGTGTCAAGAATTACATAAATAGACTATAACTGTGTGTTTTTGTTTTTGCATGCTGTGACTGACACTAAGAAAAATATACACTAAAGAGAAATTTAAAAATGCCCCCTTTCTATGTTAAGAGAAGTTACAACAGATGATTTAAACACATTTCTGAAAACATTTGCATTATTTATTAATATTGTCAAAGAACAACCAAGTGCAAGTTTCAATTTTTCAAAACTGGAAAGCAATCAAAAAAATAGTAATAATAAACTAGGGGTGGGCGATATGGAAAAAATATCATATCACGATTTTTTTAGAAAATCACGATCACGATTTTTTATCACGATTCTTTTTCAAGTTGGTTTTAATATTTTGCAAGTGGCTGTTCATTACAGCCAAACTAATGTCCTTATGTTAAAAACAAAGCCTTAGGTAACAAAAATAAAAAGAAAGGCATACTTTTAGGCCAGTGGCGAAGATAAAAATCTTTGTCATTATTTTCTTTGTTATTAAAAAAATAAGACAAGATAAACATTACACAAATTAATATTCAAATTAAATAAATAGTGCTTTATTTTTCAGATGCACTAGGTGTATTTAGCAGTAGCATTGAAGAAAGTAATTAAATTAAACAAATATGAAATTAAAAAAACAGAGACTTCACTGAATAAATTGATTCTTATTAAAGCTACTATTAAAGTTCTCAGTCAGTGAGTGATTTTCTCCTTGTGTTTTTTTTTCTTTTACTAAAGAGATAGTTCCCTCAAAATGAAAATGGTCTTAATTTACTCTCTCAAGATGTTTTAAACCCAAATAAGTTTCTTTCTTCTGTTGAAAATAAAAGTTATTTTGAATAATGTGGGTAACCGAACAGTTGCTGGTCCCCTATAGTTTTTTATTGGTTCTCTCCTGGAAGTTAATGGGGACCAGCAACTGTTTGGTTACCCACATTAAAAAAAAATCGTTCTTTTGTGTTCAGCACAAGAAAGAAATTAATACAGGTTTGTAACAACATTAGAGTGAGTAAATAATGACAGATTATTATTATTATTTTTTTTTTGTGAACTATCCCTTTAAGGACGTGCGGCACAACTATTTTATCCTGTTGCTTTTAGACCAGCACGCGACGCGTTTAATATAGACGCATATTACACCAGATATTCTCTCAAATGTTTGCTTTCACTTTAGACATAGCCTGTTTATGTAAACATTGTGTGTATTTAACAGTATTAGCATAATAAGACTCGAAAGATAACTTAGTCCAGTATTCAGGCGCTGTTTACAGGCTTCTAGTTCCTGTGATTGTCGTGGGTAATTTATGCGGTCAGGAAAGTGCACGTTAGAACAGCGCATTAGCGCGCGTGAATTATTAATGTTTAACCGGCAAGGCTTATGCAACTAATGAACTTTTGTGAATTGCAGTGTCCCGTACCTGTTCATTAACGTGTGATCACGTGTAGGCTGCGTCGCGTTGTACAGTTGAGACGGGGCGGCAGAACTGAACTGATAGAATGCACTGTAACACGATACTACGATATTTCTTCAAAAGCAGATCGTGGAGACATTTTAATCGTCCACGATTAAAAATCGTCATATCGCACACCCCTATAATAAACAAACACAAAATATGTGCATATAAAGCATCTTAGAGCTAAACAAAAAACAAAACATGTTTCCAGTTGGTCACATCCAGAGCCACCCAAATTAAAGAAGTCGACCTCCTTGACTGGGCCCATCTGCGTCATCATGGCAATCTTGCAAGCCTTTATTGGATACACACACACAAAAAAAAAAAACAATTGTTGACTCAGTAACAGAATGCTGATTTTCCAAGTGTTTTACTAGCAATTGTAGAAAAATGGACTGGACCTATCAGTGCATTAAACAGTTTGGTAAATCTAAAGGGCTATTTATACTTCTTCGTCGAACTCATGCCATAGCTACGTTGTAGGCTGTGTGTAGCGCACGTACCCTTCGGCGTACCCTGACGTGCACCTCTCCAAAAATGTAACAACGTGTCAACTCTAAAGAAATGCAAGAGCTGTGATTTGTCTGCCAGGACTGCTACCTCGGATTTCACATGCTCCCTCTACAAGAGTAATTGCACGTCAACGCGGACAATGACGCTAAGTTATAAATGAAAACCAACACGTTTCCTACAGCATAGAAGCTTCGGCGTAGGTCCGACGCAGAAGTATAATGAGGCCTCAAGGCTAGGGTTGGGTATCGTTTGAATTTGAACGATTCTGATTCCGATTCCTTGTTTCGATTCCGGTTCCTAACGATTCTCGATTCTTTTAAAAAGTTTAGCTAACCTTGCTAACCAACGGCCTTTCTGAAGGAAATAATCCTTTCTGAAGGAAATACTCCTTCTGTAAAAATACTCCTTTTGTGACAAATTTTGCATTTTGCCGAGATTTCGTTATTTTTAGAAAAGTGAAGCCACACTTTGGATCGCCGACGTAAGGTACTCATGTTCGACTCGCGTGGTTATGCCAACACTTCCAACACTTAAAATTGGCTTTACAAAAAAAAGTCCAAATATATGATTTTTAGTCGTGGTCGCTCCAAGGTAACTGACATTTCAATTACAACTTCAAATGGTATTTTTCCTAGAAAGAGTTAGTTCCTATAAATACTTAGGTATTTGGTTGGATGAAAGATTAGCATTTGATGTACATATCGAAATGTTGTTGAAGAAGCTTAGGCCAAAAATAGGCTTCTTTTATCGCTTAAAAAATTGTTTCCCATTTCCCGAAAGAAATTAGTAGAGAGTGCTTTTTTATCCATCATTGATTATGGTGATCTTTTATATATGCATGCAGCCACTACTCTACTCAGAAAATTAGATTCCGTGTACCATGCTGCTTTACGCTTTGTTTCTGGTGCAGAGTCACGGACACATCATTGTATTCTTTATGATTCTTTAGCTTGGTCATCTTTAAATCAAAGGAGAAAACTACACATGCACTTATTTATTGTAAAAGCACTTTTAGGTAAGTTACCTTCCTACATATCAAATCTTTTAATTTATCACACAAATAGGCCTACCTACCAAACTAGGTCTGGCTCTCATCTCCGGCTAAAAGTCCCAAGGGCTCGGTCAGAATTTGGTAAAAGTGCTTTTTCTTTTTACGCCCCTTGGAGTTGAAATGATTTACAAAATGTATTGAATCTAGATGCACTCCCAACTCTGACCTCCTTTAAACGTCTCCTGCCCAATGTTTTAAAGGACAAGTGCAATTGTTTTCTTAACTCGTTTTTAACCATGTTGTTTGTGATGTGTAAATTGTGGTATTTTATTCTGTTGATTTTGTGTATGAAACTTCTTGTGCTGCCGTCTTGACCAGGTCTCTCTGGAAGAAGAGATAGTAATATCTCAATGTGACTTTCCTGGTTAAAATAAATAAAGACGCTTCTTCGTTGATGTTGTTCAGCGGTTTCTTCTTCCGCTCGGCGGACTGTGAATATCGAAAGTAGGAATCGAAATTTTAACTTTTGAACGATTCCGGAAAAAACGAAAAGTTAGTCTCGGTTCCAATTGATACTCGATTATTGATACCCAACCCTACTCAAGGCCTTAATTGTTAACATTAATTAATGTATTAACTAGTATTAACTAACATGAAGTGCATTATTTATTAACCATTTTTGGTAACACTTTACAATAAGGTTCATTAGTTAATATTAGTTAACTACATTAGTTAACTAATGAACTAATGATGAACATCGCTTATACAGCATTTATTAATGTTTGTAAACGTTAATTTCAATATTTACTAATACTTTATTAAAATCTTGTTAACATTAGTTAATGTGCTGTGAACTAACATGAACAAAGAATGAACAGCTTAATTTTTTAATAACTAACATCAACGAAGATTAACAAATACTGTTACAAATGTATTGCTCATGGTTAGTTCATGTTAGTTAATACATTAACTATTGTTAACTAATGAACCTTATTGTAAAGTGTTACCCCTTTTTTAATGTTTCAGTCATTCACTGTTTGTTCATGTTAGTTCACAGTGCATTAACTAATGTTAACAATTACAACTTTTGATTTGTATAATTATATTATATTATATATATTTTTTTACTGGACATGTTAAAGCTCATAACCATATTTTATTGTTACTTAAACTTAGAGTTTAGTGTTATGTTGCATCATGCAGTATTTCTGCTGAAGAGTAAGAGTCAATGTCTGTTACCTCAATAAATGTTAAAAGGTCATTCCTATTTTATTTGTGTACATTTTAATTATTAACATTACAAGCACCCTCTTTTTATGACTAAAATAACAGGTAAGGGTAAAAAAAACAGAATTCTCAAACATGGAAAATGAAAAAACGGAATTAGCAAAAATGAAAATGGAAAAACAGAATTTGGGAAAAAAATAAAACTAAAATATTCTAGGGTCATAATCAAGTATTCAGACAGACCATTGTATTATACACATGGCAAAAACACAATGTAGCTGACTTACAGGTGTCTTGGGACCTTTCTTGCTTTCTCTTCTCCCTCAGTCTCGGTCACTTGACAGATGAAGCCATTTTTTAATAAATGTTTCAATTTCTTGATCGGTGGCCGTAGCTGTCAGTCTATTGGTTCTGACAGTTCCTAAAATATATAACATTGTAAATGCAAGGATGACAACTTTTAAAATCTTAGGACACAATTAACAGGAAGACAAGCATTGACCAAGTGCATACTTTGCCAGTGCCACTCTAAAGAACATTTTGGCCCAAGGCAACAAGGACACATTTCGGACAAGGACACTTTTTGTTTCTTTTGTTTGTTTTTGCCAAAAAGGCACAAGTTTAACCTTTTTTTAGCAAACCAGGGTGACTAGGAACATGTATTTGTATAGATATGTTTTCTTGTTTCAGAGGAGTTTAAATATAATCCCACCAGCAATTTTCTGTAGCAAATCACATCGACATATGTTATTAAGGTGAAAAGCATCCTGACTCAAAACAGTAAATAAAAAATAAATAAATAAAAACAAAGCAGAAAAACTCATTTTAAAATGACTAGGGTATACTAAAAATGTGAAATACAAAGTAATAATACCTGAACCAACTTGCTCAATAATATCTATTAGGCTATTGTTACTTTGTAATCATCTCATAAAAGCTTTTATTGTAATAAAAAGCATGTAGTAATTTGTGCTTTCAAAAAGTAATACAACTATAGTGCAGTATTACTGTATGCCCAATGTACATGAATGAAATATTACACTGGGCTTTTATACATTTTTCATTGTTGTGCCAAAAAAAAGCAAGAGTTAAATATTTTCACCATGCAGAACTGACTGAAGATTGGCAAGATCGGAGCACAGACACTACCGGTCAAAAGTTTTAGATCAGTTAAATGAAGTCTCTTCTGCTCACCAAGGCTGCTTCATTTGATGAAAAAACAAAATGACAAACAGTAATATTGTGAAATATAATTACAATTATATTGTATTTGTGTATTTTTTTATCAAATAATTGCAGCCTTGGTGAGCAGAAAAGACTTCGTTTAAAAACATAAAACATTTGACCGGTAGTGTAGCCTACATTAGCAAATGTAAATACTTTTGGTGCCCCTATTCAATCGATACTTGTTCATTTCGCATTCGAGAACCATAATAGTTCTAGCTTAGAGTTATACTGCCAAAATGATCTTACTTCAAGTATAGAAGTTATTCCATTAACGGGTATAACGAAGCAATCGCCTAGCCCTAGAAAATATAAATGTATCGATTATATCTTACCTTGGTGATTGTTTGCAGTATTCGTCCTCCCTCAAACTGCAATCCTCTGGCTTGGTTTCGAGCTCCTTTTTCGCGCTTCACGGCTAGGTTTAAATTTAAAGGGCCAATCGTCGGTTTGATTTTTTTTTTTTCTCTCCCTCTAACTGACGTTGGTTTCCAGCGCCTTTTTCAAATTTTACAGCTACGTTTAAATTTAAAGGCCCGAATCGTCAGTTTGATTTTTTTTTTCAAAGACAACTTCACATGCAGTAAATATTTTGTTACAAAGAAAATAGAGATCTTATCTCTAATAAATAAGTAGGCCTAAGCTGAAGCAAAAAATAAATAATAAATAAATAAAAATTGAAAAAGTTTATTGTCAAAATAATAATATTTCCTCACAAGAGCTTCACTAATTGTCAGTCATTTAATTGTATTTCATTAATTATAATGTTAAAATTATATATATTGTTTTATCTTTAAGAAAGATCATTTATAGACTAAAAATTACTTTTGTATAAATTTATATTAAGCCAAAAATGTAATTAAATTTTCATTTATGTATTTAAATACGTTTATTTTGTTTTAAAATATTACAATATTTTTTATATTTTCAATATTGAATTTTTATTTTATTTGATTATAGCTATTTTAAATATTTGAATATTGTACAACTCCTGTACGTTTGTTATAAAAATATCCAAAGTAGGCTACAACATGTTCCTGGCTCAGCATCTTTATTGATCCTGGAACAGCATTCATATCGACAAATTAGAATTGAAGTTTGAAGTTATGCCAAGTTAAGGCTTTCAACCATGCTTCTAGATCAGTGTTATTAAAATGTCCCTCCTACTTTAGGGATAGGGTTAGGGATAGATAGGACTATTTTTATGAACAGGAATTATGTGCCTTGATCAACAAAATGATGTTGATACAGGGACATGTACTTGGCAAAATCATTGTGCCCTAAGCTTTGCACAAATAGCAATTAAGTATCTTCTTGCACATCCCAAAACCATAAACAGCTCTTTATAAGTTTGAACTTACACAATTTTCTAAACACTCTACCTACAAAACATATGTGAGCAAATGTCATAACATGTGGCCTTACATCCAGCCTATCTAAGGCCATGTGTCCACCAAAGCGTTTTAGCTAGCTGAAAATGCTATGGCAATAGCTGTAAGCGATTATGTTTTGGCAGTGCAGAAGTCATGATGTCATGTTGTTTTGTTGAGACACTTTGTTGCTATACAGAATATCCGTGGCACAGTTTACTTTTTACTGATTTCCCTGATAATTTGTATAATGCTAAAAATATTTGTATAGTATGAATGTCATATAGACACGTATGTTCGGAGACTAGAAATATTATTTTTCCATCTACTCTGCTATTTGATGTTGTACAGAAAGAATGTTGTGACAGTTGGTCAGGGTGGTATGTGTGGTCCATTGTGATTGGACAGTCTGGTAACAAGTGACAGTGATGACCGTTTTAACCAAATTTTTACATTCTTTAACTCTCGTAAATCTGTAAAAAAAAATGTGTTCAGCACTTTATAGCCAAATAAAAAAAATTAAAAACACTCAGCAAGTCGTTTCGGCGTTTTAAAAACGCAGCACTCCCATTAAAAACAATTTAATAAACACACCGGTCACATAAAATAAATGCATTGGTGTACACGAGACACAGCCGTGTCTGCTGCATCTATACCAAAAAATATTGTTAATTGTTGTTAAAAAAATTTTCAAGGCAGTTTAAAATTCTGCCCTTTGAAGCTAAATTAGCCATTGTCAGAAGTGTTGAAAAGCCAGACTTGTCACGTAGGTTTACACGTAGGTTTACGTAGGTTTTTGGGGGGCATATTTTGATTCTAATGTGGGCCAAGTTTGACTTACCCTGATTAGCCAATGCTGACTGTGTCGTATATTTTCTAAATGTAGTACAAATTGTAATGAATTATAAGGGCCATTTGCCATGTCATATGGGTGGCACTTTGGCTCACACCCAGATGAGGCAGTGCCACTGTACCATACTTTTGCCAAAACTGGCCCAAATACATTTTAAGATAAATGGGCCACATTTTCAACATTACATGTGGGCCACTTTTGGCTCACATCCATATGAGCCAGTGGTCACTGAGCCATATATTTGCCAAACCCATGCCAAAGCCATGATGTGTTATGAGATAACTGGGGCACATTTGCAACATTATATGTGGGCCACTTTTGAATCACTTCTAGGTGAGCCACTGCCAACTGTGCCATATCTTTGCCAAAACAGGCCCAGAATTGTTTTAAGATAACTGGGCCACATTTTCAGTATTGTATCTGGGCCACTTTTGGCTCACATCCAGATGAGACAATGGTCACTTAACCATATTTTTGCCAAACCTGGCCCAGATGTGTTAGAAGATAATTGGGCCACATTTGCCACATTATATGTGGGCCACTTTTGGCTCACATCCAGATGAGCCAGTGGTCACTCAGCCATATCTTTGCCAAATCCGGCCCAGATATGTTTTGGGATAACTGGGCCACATTTGAAACATTATATGTGGGCCACTTTTGGCTGACATCCAGATGAGCCAGTGGTCACTGAGCAATATATATTTGCCAAACCCACCCCAGATGTGTTATAAGATAACTGGGCCACATTTGCCACATTATATGTGGGCCACTTTTGGCTCACATTCAGATGAGCCAGTGGTCACTCAGCCATATCTTTGCCAAACCTGGCCAATATATGTTTTGAAATAACTGGGCCACATTTGCAATATTATATGTGGGCCACTTTTGGCTTACTTCAGGATGTACCAGTGCTCGATGAGCCATATCTTTGTCAAACGTGGCCCAGATGTGTTATAAGATAACTGGGCCACATTTTCCACATTATATTCTGGCCACTTTTGGCTCACATCCAGATAAGCCAGTGGTCACCCAGCCATATCTTTGCCAAATCTGGCCCAGATATGTTTTGAGATAACGGGGCCACATTTGCAACATTATATGTGGGCCACTTTTGGCTCACATCCAGATGAGCCAGTGGTCACTCAGCCATATCTTTGCCAAATCTGGCCCAGATATGTTTTGAGATAACGGGGCCACATTTGCAACATTATATGTGGGCCACTTTTGGCTCACATCCAGATGAGCCAGTGGTCACTCAGCCATATCTTTGCCAAACCTGGCCCAGATATGTTTTGAAATAACTGGGCCACATTTGCAATATTATATGTGGGCCACTTTTGGCTTACTTCAGGATGTACCAGTGCTCGATGAGCCATATCTTTGTCAAACGTGGCCCAGATGTGTTATAAGATAACTGGGTCACATTTTCCACATTATATGTGGGCCACTTTTGGCTCACATTCAGATGAGCCAGTGGTCACTCAGCCATATCTTTGCCAAACCTGGCTCAGATATGTTTTGAAATAACAGGGCCACATTTGCAATATTATATGTGGGCCACTTTTGGCTTACTTCAGAATGTACCAGTGCTCGATGAGCCATATCTTTGTCAAACGTGGCCCAGATGTGTTAGAAGATAACTGGGCCACATTTTCCACATTATATGTGGGCCACTTTTGGCTCACATCCAGATAAGCCAGTGGTCACTCAGCCATATCTTTGCCAAATCTGGCCCAGATATGTTTTGAGATAACTGGGCCACATTTGCAACATTATATGTGGGCCACTTTTGGCTTACATTCAGAGGAGCCAGTTCTCGATGAGCCATATCTTTGCCAAACGTGGCCCAGATATGTTATAAGATAATTGGGCCACATTTTCCACATTATATGTGGGCCACTTTTGGCTCACATCCAGATAAGCCAGTGGTCACTCAGCCATATCTTTGCCAAATCTGGCCCAGATATGTTTTGAGATAACGGGGCCACATTTGCAACATTATATGTGGGCCACTTTTGGCTCACATTCAGATGAGCCAGTGGTCACTCAGCCATATCTTTGCCAAACCTGGCTCAGATATGTTTTGAAATAACTGGGCCACATTTGCAATATTATATGTGGGCCACTTTTGGCTTACTTCAGAATGTACCAGTGCTCGATGAGCCATATCTTTGTCAAACGTGGCCCAGATGTGTTAGAAGATAACTGGGCCACATTTTCCACATTACATGTGGGCCACTTTTGGCTCACATCCAGATAAGCCAATGGTCACTCAGCCATATCTTTGCCAAATCTGGCCCAGATATGTTTTGAGATAACTGGGCCACATTTGCAACATTATATGTGGGCCACTTTTGGCTTACATTCAGAGGAGCCAGTTCTCGATGAGCCATATCTTTGCCAAACGTGGCCCAGATGTGTTATAAGATAATTGGGCCACATTTTCCACATTATATGTGGGCCACTTTTGGCTCACATCCAGATGAGCCAGTGGTCACTCAGCCATATCGTTGCCAAATCTGGCCCAGGTATGTTTTGAGATAACTGGGCCACATTTTCAACATCATATGTGGGCCACTTTTGGCTTACATTCAGATGAGATAGCCAGTTCTCGATGAGCCATATCTTTGCCAAATCTGGTCCAGATGTGTTATAAGATAATTGGCCACATTTTCCACTTTATATGTGGGCCACTTTTGGCTCACATCCAGATAAGCCAGTGGTCACTCAGCCATATCTTTGCCAAATCTGGCCCAGATATGTTTTGAGATAACGGGGCCACATTTGCAACATTATATGTGGGCCACTTTTGGCTCACATTCAGATGAGCCAGTGGTCACTCAGCCATATCTTTGCCAAACCTGGCTCAGATATGTTTTGAAATAACTGGGCCACATTTGCAATATTATATGTGGGCCACTTTTGGCTTACTTCAGAATGTACCAGTGCTCGATGAGCCATATCTTTGTCAAACGTGGCCCAGATGTGTTAGAAGATAACTGGGCCACATTTTCCACATTACATGTGGGCCACTTTTGGCTCACATCCAGATAAGCCAATGGTCACTCAGCCATATCTTTGCCAAATCTGGCCCAGATATGTTTTGAGATAACTGGGCCACATTTGCAACATTATATGTGGGCCACTTTTGGCTTACATTCAGAGGAGCCAGTTCTCGATGAGCCATATCTTTGCCAAACGTGGCCCAGATGTGTTATAAGATAATTGGGCCACATTTTCCACATTATATGTGGGCCACTTTTGGCTCACATCCAGATGAGCCCAGTGGTCACTCAGCCATATCGTTGCCAAAATCTGGCCCAGGTATGTTTTGAGATAACTGGCCACATTTTCACATCATATGTGGGCCACTTTTGGCTTACATTCAGATAGCCAGTTCTCGATGAGCCATATCTTTGCCCAAATCTGGTCCAGATGTGTTATAAGAATAATTGGGCACATTTTCACTTTATATGTGGGCCACTTTTGGCTCACATCCAGATGAGCCAGTGGTCACTCAGCCATATCTTTGCCAAATCCGGCCCAGATATGTTTTGAGATTACTGGGCCACATTTGCAACATTATATGTGGGCCACGTTTGGCTTGCATCCAGATGAGTCAGTTCTCGATGAGTCATATCTTTGCCAATCTTGCCCAGATGTGTTATAAGATAGTTGGGCCACATTTGCACAATACATGTGGGCCATTTTGGCTCACATCCAGATGAGCTGGTGCCACTGTGCCATATATTTGCAAAACTGGCCCAGATATGTTACAAGATAATTGGGCCACATTTGCAACCCTACATGTGGGCCAGTTTGGCTCACATCACGTTGAGCCAGTGGTCACTCAGCCATATCTTTGCCACCTGATCTAGATGTGCTACAACATAACTGGCCACATTTGCAACGTCAAATGTGGGCCAGTTTTGGCTCACTTCAGATGAGCCACTGCCACTGTGCCATATCTTTGCCAAAACTGGCCCAGATATGTTTTAAATAACTGGCCCATTTACAACATTATATGTGGGCCACTTTTGGCTAACATATAGATGAGCCAGTGCCACTGAGCCATATCTTTGCCAATCCAGGCCCAGATAGTTTTAAGATAAGTGGGCCACATTTGCTGAAACATTTGTGGCCATATTTGGTTTACATCCAGATTAGTCTTAGTCAATGGTGCCACATTTTTGCCATAAGTGGCCCGCATTTGGTTTGTCATATTTGGGCCATATTTATTATCTATCAAATGGGCCACTTTAGGCTAAGATTCAGATTACACATTGCCACGAGTGCCGCATCTTTGCCTAAAATGGCCCACATGTGATTTACATTTTTTGGCCCATATTTGCCATTTTACATGTGGGCCACTTCAGGCTCAGACACATTTGGTCCGGGCCATAAGAAGGCCACCAGTGCCGAATCATTGCCTGAAGTGGCCCACACCCGTCTGCTATCTGGGTAAGGTCTCTGTCTGTCTCTCTATCTATCTATGCCCACCACCACCCCCTTCACTAGGAAGGACTTTATCTATCTATCTATCTATCCATCTATCTATGTATCTATCATAAGCTGTCTGTCTATCTATGCCCACCACCACCTCCTTCACTTCGAAGGACTCTATATATCTATAATAAGCTGCCTGTCTGTCTCTATCTATGCCTACCTCCTGTCTGTCTCTATCTATTGCCTACCTCTTAACTTGGACTACAAAACTTTCTATATACTTACCTGCCACCTATCTATCTATCTCTCTATCAGTGTCTGTTCCTGAGCCGGAACCTGAACCAGTGTCTGTTCCTGAGCCGGAACCAGTGTCTGTTCCTGAGCCGGAGCCGAAACCAGTGTCTGTTCCTGAGCCGGAACCAGTGTCTTTTCTTGAGCTGGAGCCGGAACTATCTATCATAAGCCCACCACCACCTACTTCACTTCGAAGGACTCTATATATCTATAATAAGCTGCCTGTCTGTCTCTATTTCTGCCTACCTCCTGTCTGTATCTATCTATGCCTACCTCCTTCAAATCTATCTATATACTTACCTACCAGATATCTATCTATCTCTCTGTCAGTGTCTGTTCCGGAGCCGGAACCATTGTCTGTTCCTGAGCCGGAACCAGTGTCTGTTCCTGAGCCGGAACCAGTGTCTGTTCCTGAGCCGGAACCAGTGTCTGTTCTTGTGCCAGAACCACTGTCTGTTCCTGAGCCGGAGCCAGCGTTTGTTTCTGTGTTTATGTCTGTCTGCCTATCTATCTATGCCCACCCCCACCCCCTTCACTAGGAAGTACTCTATCTATCTATCTATCTATCTATCTATCTATCTATCTATCTATCTATCTATCTATCTATCTATCTATCTATCTATCTATCATAAGCTGTCTATCTATCTATGCAACACCACCACCCCTTCACTAGGAAGGACTCTATTATCTATCTCTATCTATCTATCTATCTATCTACTATCTATCTATCTATCTATCTATCTATCTATCTATCTATCTATTATGCCCTCCACCACCCCTTCACTAGGAAGGACTCTATCTATCAATTATCTATAATATCTATATATCTATTATCTATCTATCTATTATCTATCTATCTATATCTATCGCCATAAGGTCTCTGTCTGTCTCTCAATCTATCTATGCCCACCACCACCCCCTTCACTAGGAAGGACTCTATCTATCTATCTATCCATCTATCTATGTATCTATCATAAGCTGTCTGTCTATCTATGCCCACCACCACCTCCTTCACTTCGAAGGACTCTATATATCTATAATAAGCTGCCTGTCTGTCTCTATCTATGCCTACCTCCTGTCTGTCTCTATCTATGCCTACCTCCTTAACTTGGACTACAAAACTTTCTATATACTTACCTGCCACCTATCTATCTATCTCTCTATCAGTGTCTGTTCCGGAGCCAGTGTCTGTTCCTGAGCCGGAACCTGAACCAGTGTCTGTTCCTGAGCCGGAACCAGTGTCTGTTCCTGAGCCGGAGCCGAAACCAGTGTCTGTTCCTGAGCCGGAACCAGTGTCTTTTCTTGAGCTGGAGCCGGAACTATCTATCATAAGCCCACCACCACCTACTTCACTTCGAAGGACTCTATATATCTATAATAAGCTGCCTGTCTGTCTCTATTTCTGCCTACCTCCTGTCTGTCTCTATCTATGCCTACCTCCTTCAAATCTATCTATATACTTACCTACCAGATATCTATCTATCTCTCTGTCAGTGTCTGTTCCGGAGCCGGAACCATTGTCTGTTCCTGAGCCGGAACCAGTGTCTGTTCCTGAGCCGGAACCAGTGTCTGTTCCTGAGCCGGAACCAGTGTCTGTTCTTGTGCCAGAACCACTGTCTGTTCCTGAGCCGGAGCCAGCGTTTGTTTGTGTGTTTATGTCTGTCTGCCTATCTATCTATGCCCACCCCCACCCCCTTCACTAGGAAGGACTCTATCTATCTATCTATCTATCTACCTATCTATCTATCTATCTATCTATCTATCTATCTATCTACCTATCTATCTATCTATCTATCTATCTATCTATTATAAGCTGTCTATCTATCTATGCATACCACCACCCCCTTCACTAGGAAGGACTCTATCTATCTATCTATCTATCTATCTATCTATCTATCTATCTATCTATCTATCTATCTATCTATCTATCTATCTATCTATGCCCTCCACCACCCCCTTCACTAGGAAGGACTCTATCTATCAATCTATCTATCTATCTATCTATCTATCTATCTATCTATCTATCTATCTATCTATCTATCTATCTATCGCCATAAGGTCTCTGTCTGTCTCTCTATCTATCTATGCCCACCACCACCCCCTTCACTAGGAAGGACTCTATCTATCTATCTATCCATCTATCTATGTATCTATCATAAGCTGTCTGTCTATCTATGCCCACCACCACCTCCTTCACTTCGAAGGACTCTATATATCTATAATAAGCTGCCTGTCTGTCTCTATCTATGCCTACCTCCTGTCTGTCTCTATCTATGCCTACCTCCTTAACTTGGACTACAAAACTTTCTATTATACTTACCTGCACCTATTCTATCTATCTCTCTATCAGTGTCTGTTCCGGAGCCAGTGTCTGTTCCTGAGCCGGAACCTGAACCAGTGTTGTTCCTGAGCGGAACCAGTGTCTGTTCTGAGCCGGAGCGATAACCAGTGTCTGTTCCTGAGCCGGAACCAGTGTCTTTTTTGAGCTGGAGCCGGAACTATCTATCATAAGCCCACACCACCTACTTCACTTCGAAGGACTCTAATATATCTATAATAGCTGCCTGTCTGTCTGTATTTCTGCCTACCTCCTGTCTCTCTATCTATGCCTACCTCTTCAAATCTATCTATATACTTACCTACCAGATATCTATCTATCTCTCTGTCAGTGTCTGTTCCGGAGCCGGAACCATTGTCTGTTCCTGAGCCGGAACCAGTGTCTGTTCTTGAACCTGAACCAGTGTCTGTCCCTGAGCCGGAGCCGGAACCAGTGTCTGTTCCTGAGCCGGAACCAGTGTCCGTTCTTGAGCCAGAACCAGTGTCTGTTCCAGCGTTCTTGAGCCAGAACCAGTGTCTGTTCCAGAGCCAGAGCCGGAACCAGTGTCTGTTCCTGAGCCGGAACCAGTGTCTGTTCCTGAGCCGGAACCAGTGTCTGTTCCAGAGCCGGAACCAGTGTCTGTTCCTGAGCCGGAACCAGTGTCTGTTCTTGTGCCAGAACCACTGTCTGTTCCTGAGCCGGAGCCAGCGTTTGTTTCTGTGTTTATGTCTGTCTATCTATGCCCACCACCTCCTTCACTTCGAAGGACTCTATATATCTATAATAAGCTGCCTGTCTGTCTCTATCTATGCCTACCTCCTGTCTGTCTCTATCTATGCCTACCTCCTTAACTTGGACTACAAATCTTTCTATATACTTACCTGCCACCTATCTATCTATCTCTCTATCAGTGTCTGTTCCTGAGCCGGAACCTGAACCAGTGTCTGTTCCTGAGCCGGAACCTGAACCAGTGTCTTTTCCTGAGCCGGAACCTGAACCATTGTCTGTTCCTGAGCTGGAGTCGGAAACAGTGTCTGTTCCTGAGCCGGAAACAGTGTCTGTTCCTGAGCCGGAACCAGTGTCCTTGAGCCGGAACCAGTGTCTGTTCCTATCTATGCCTACCTCCTTAACTTGGACTGCAAATCTTTGAATATACTTACCTGCCACCTATCTATCTATCGGTGTCTGTTCCGGAGCCAGTGTCTGTTCCTGAGCCGGAACCTGAACCAGTGTCTGTTCCTGAGCCGGAAACAGTGTCTGTTCTTGAGCCGGAACCAGTGTCTGTTCCTGAGCCGGAACCAGTGTCTGTTCCTGAGCCGGAACCTGAACCATTGTCTGTTCCTGAGCTGGAGCCGGAACAGTGTCTGTTCCTGAGCCGGAACCAGTGTCTGTTCCTGAGCCGGAACCAGTGTCTGTTCCAGAGCCGGAACCAGTGTCTGTTCTTGTGCCAGAACCACTGTCTGTTCCTGAGCCGGAGCCAGCGTTTGTTTCTGTGTTTATGTCTGTCTGCCTATCTATCTATGCCCACCCCCACCCCCTTCACTAGGAAGGACTCTATCTATCTATCTATCTATCTATCTATCTATCTATCTATCTATCTATCTATCTATCTATCTATCTATCTATCTATCTATTCCTCACCTATAACCTATAATAAGGTCTCTGTCAATCTATCTATCTATGCCCACCACCACCCCCTTCACTAGGAAGGGCTCTATCTATCTATCTATCTATCTATCTATCTATCTATCTATCTATCTATCTATCTATCGCCATAAGGTCTCTGTCTGTCTCTCTATCTATCTATGCCCACCACCACCCCTTCACTAGGAAGGACGTCTATCTATCTAATCTATCTATCTATCTATCTATCTATCTATCTATCTATCTATGCCCACCACCACCTCCTTCACTTTGAAGGACTCTATCTATCTATCTATCTATCTATCTATCTATCTATCTATCTATCTATCTATCTATCTATCTATCTATCAGTGTCTGTTCCTGAGCCGGAACCAGTGTCTGTTCCTGAGCCGGAACCAGTGTCTGTTCTTGTGCCAGAACCACTGTCTGTTCCTGAGCCGGAGCCAGCGTTGTTTTCTGTTTATGTCTGTCTATCTATGCCACCACCACCTCCTTCACTTCGAAGGACTCTATGTATCTATAATAAGCTGCCTGTCTGTCTCTATCTATGCCTACTCTGTCTGTCTCTATCTATGCCTACCTCCTTAACTTGGACTAAAAATCTTTCTATATACTTACCTGCCACCTATCTATCTATCTCTCTATCAGTGTCTGTTCCGGAGCCAGTGTCTGTTCCTGAGCCGGAACCTGAACCAGTGTCTGTTCCTAAACCGGAACCTGAACCAGTGTCTTTTCCTGAGCCGGAACCTGAACCATTGTCTGTTCCTGAGCTGGAGCCGGAAACAGTGTCTGTTCCTGAGCCGGAACCAGTGTCCGTTCTTGAGCCAGAACCAGTGTCTGTTCCAGCGTTCTTGAGCCAGAACCAGTGTCTGTTCCAGAGCCGGAACCAGTGTCCTTTCTTGAGCCAGAACCAGTGTCTGTCCAGCGTTCTTGAGCCAGAACCAGTGTCTGTTCCAGAGCCAGAGCCGGAACCAGTGTCTGTTCCTGAGCCGGAACCTGAACCATTGTCTGTTCCTGAGCTGGAGCCGGAAACAGTGTCTGTTCCTGAGCCGGAAACAGTGTCTGTTCCTGAGCCGGAAACAGTGTCTGTTCCTGCGGCGGAACCAGTGTCTGTTCCTGAGCCAGAACCAGTGTCTGTTCCAGAGCCGGAACCAGTGTCTGTTCCTGAGCCGGAACCAGTGTCTGTTCTTGTGCCAGAACCACTGTCTGTTCCTGAGCCGGAGCCAGCATTTGTTTCTGTGTTTATGTCTGTCTATCTATGCCCACCACCACCTCCTTCACTTCGAAGGACTCTATATATCTATAAGAAGCTGCCTGTCTGTCTCTATCTATGCCTACCTCCTGTCTGTCTCTATCTATGCCTACCTCCTTAACTTGGACTACAAATCTTTCTATATACTTACCTGCCACCTATCTATCTATCTATCTATCTCTCTATCAGTGTCTGTTCCGGAGCCAGTGTCTGTTCCTGAGCCGGAACCTGAACCAGTGTCTGTTCCTGAGCCGGAACCTGAACCAGTGTCTGTTCCTGAGCCGGAATCTGAACCAGTGTCTTTTCTTGAGCCGGAACCTGAACCATTGTCTGTTCCTGAGCTGGAGTCGGAAACAGTGTCTGTTCCTGAGCCAGAAACAGTGTCTGTTCCTGAGCCGGAACCAGTGTCTGTTCTTGAGCCGGAACCAGTGTCTGTTCCTATCTATGGCTACCTCCTTAACTTGGACTACAAATCTTTGAATATACTTACCTGCCACCTATCTATCTATCGGTGTCTGTTCCGGAGCCAGTGTCTGTTCCTGAGCCGGAACCTGAACCAGTGTCTGTTCCTGAGCCGGGAAACAGTGTCTGTTCTTGAGCCGGAACCAGTGTCTATTCCTGAGCCGGAACCAGTGTCTGTTCCTAAGCCGGAACCTGAACCATTGTCTGTTCCTGAGCTGGAGCCGGAAACAGTGTCTGTTCCTGAGCCGGAACCAGTGTCTGTTCCTGAGCCGGAACCAGTGTCTGTTCCAGAGCCGGAACCAGTGTCTGTTCTTGTGCCAGAACCACTGTCTGTTCCTGAGCCGGAGCCAGCGTTTGTTTCTGTGTTTATGTGTGTCGGCTTTTCGATGCCGACCTTGGATTCAGGAAACGGTGATTAATTATTTTGCACGCACTTCACTCCAAACGCAGTCTTCAATTCAAAAGTTTTATTTCTAACACATTTCTAAATTAAGTTTATAACTTCAACAAACGAAAAATCCAAACCAAGTTAGCGAAGTGGTCAAAAAACTGTGAAAAACCACCCTTTCCAAAACCAAACATCTGTTCTTTCATGTCACTTCCCCTTCCGCCCACACACAATAACATATCTCTCTTCCTCACCCGACAGGTGTCTGATAAATAAATAAGTACATAAATACAAATATAAATATACCAAATAATAATAATAATAATAATAATAATATTAATAAACAAATACATGAATTATATTAAATAAACTCCAATGAAATACTTATAGAAAAACGGCTACAACATTCCAGCCCCTAATTCTTGGTTTCCAAAATTACAAAAAATATTTCAGTAGCCGTACCAGACATAAAGAACATTTCACATTTCAAGTCCATATTGTTGATGGGATTAAATTGTCCAAAAAAGGTCCTTTAAATGTTCAAAAGGTTCTTTCAAAAGGTCTTCACAAAAATAGGTGTTATGCACGTGTATGGTGTGTATGTAGATTTATCAGTATATATGAGTCAGTATAAAAGTCAAAAGAGTCAAACATCTGACTCTAGAGTTCAGCAAGCTGCTTCCATTAACAGACATAGCTTACTGATAGGTCTTTCTAGTTCACTTGTTTGAGTCTTCAAGTGTACACGACGAACAAATCCTTTGGAATCAGCCAACGTTTTTATAATGCGCCCCAGTGGCCAAGAGTTTCTAGGTGCCGTTTCATCAACTACAAGCACGAGATCTCCGATGCTGAAGTTTCGACGTGGTTTATTCCATTTCTGGCGTTGCTGCATTATAGGAAGGTATTCTTTCACCCATCTCTTCCAAAATAAGTCAGCTAAGTATTGAACTTGTTTCCAGCGTCTTCGAATATACAAGTCTTCTTTCTTAAACAAACCAGATGGTAAAACCGGTTTTGCTTTAAGCTGTATGATGTGATTGGGTGTCAACGCTTCAAGGTCTTCTGGATCATCTGAAGATGGAGTGATCGGACGGTCATTCAGTATTGCTTCTATTTCACATAAAACAGTGTGCAATGCTTCATCGTCCAGCATCTGTTGTTTCACTACTGAGTAAAGCACTTTCTTGACTTGCTGGATTAAGCGCTCCCAAACACCGCCATGATGGGCACCATGAGGGGGGTTAAAAGTCCATTTTATGCCGCTGTTGCTAATTGATTTTTGAATCTTACTTTGATTTAACTCTTTCAAAGCATTTTTTAGTTCCCGATTTGCACTGACAAAATTGGTACCATTGTCTGAGCGAATTTCCTTCACTTGCCCTCTTCGACATAAGAATCTTCTGATCGCATTAATACAAGAGTCTGTATCCATAGTATGGGCCATTTCAAGGTGAACTGCTCGGCATGTCAAACATGTAAATATAACACCATACCTTTTAACAGTGCTCCTTCCTCGCTTGGTTTCGATAGGGCCGAAATAATCCATACCAACGTATGTAAATGGAGGATGGTCCACTGAAACTCTGTCAGCAGGTAGATCGGACATTTTTTGTTCACCTGGCTTTTGTCCCTTTCGCTGACAAATCACACATTCTTTGATAATTTTCCTAGAAGCGGAGTTAGCATGAGGAATCCAGTAATGCCGACGAAGAGTTGAAAGCATGTGGTTTCTTCCTCTATGCCCTACTTTTTCATGTACATGTCGTAGAATGAGTTTTGAAACATGGCATGATTTTGGTAAAATGATAGGATGTTTGATCTCTTCTGGCAAAGCTGACTTGCTTAACCTGCCACCCACTCTCAACAACCCTTCAACAATCTCTGGGTCCAGCTTATACAAATGACTGGATCTTTTTTGAATGCCTCTTTTTAAAGCAGAAATTTCTTCATTGAAATGTTCTTTCTGCACAAACGATACAATGGCCTTTTCTGCTGAAATCAGATCTTCAACACAAAGCATTGGACTTAGATTCTCAGGTAACTTTGACTGTTTTCTGTTTTCAGAGTTGGTTCTGCATTTTTTCTCCTTCACTTTCCATTTCAGAACTTCAAGAAACTTACGAATCCATGCTACCGCTCTTTTCAGATTAGTCCAGTCCGAGAAGTAATTCAAGAGCTGACTTGTTGGAGGTTCTTTTTGATCAGTCACAGTAATACAAGCACAGATATTTTCTTTCACTTCTGGATCTTTATCCAAAATTAAGCTCACCTCCTCCTTTGCTTCAGGCCATTGCGATGATGACTTTAAGAGAAAGTCAGGTCCATTGATCCAAGCTTGAGATCGAAGAAATTCTTCCGTTTTCATCCCTCTTGATGCTGCATCTGCAGGATTTAGTTTAGAGCAGATGTACTTCCACTGAGAGGTCTTTGAATGGGTGTGAATAAAGGAGATTCTGTTTGCTACGTAAGTTTTGAATCTTTTCGTTGTGTTGGCTATGTATTTCAGTACAGTGGTACTGTCTGACCAAAAGAAAGAGTCATCCAGATGAAACTGAAACTGCAATTCAGCTTTCAACATCCTGTCTAAGCGTACAGCTAGGACAGCGGCTGCCAATTCCAGTCTTGGTATTGTTGTTTGTTTAAGCGGCGCTACTTTGGCCTTTCCTAAAGCAAATGCTACATTGACTTCTCCTTTGTCATTTAAAAGCCTTAGATATGACACAGCTCCGTACCCAACTTCACTTGCATCTGAAAAGCTGTGCAACTGTGCAGATGCTATGCTGCCGAAATCTTTGCATGTAAAGCATCTGCTCACGCTAAAGGTGTTTAGAGGAATCAACTCGTCAAGCCATCTTTGCCACCTTAGAGCAATATTCAAAGGGACCTTCTCATCCCAAGGAAGCTTGATCCTACACAGATTCTGCAGGATTAGTTTAGAAGAAAGAATGATGGGCGACAAAAACCCTAAAGGGTCATAAATTGAACTCACAATGGATAAAATACCACGTCTTGTTGTTGAATGTTGTTTGATCGCCATATTGAAAGTGAACGCATCCTTTTCTACATCCCATTGAACTCCCAAAGCTTGCTCCATGGGAAGCTGGTCTTTATTGAGGTCCAGTGTCTTCACTGCCTTGGCTCGGTTTTCTTGAGGAATTACACTGAGAATGGAACGGTCATTGCAGATCCATTTGTTAAGCCGAAAACCTCCCTTTCCACACACTTCTGTTAGTTGATCATACAGAGATAAAGCTTGGTCCACTGTATTTACAGCTTTTAAACAATCATCGACATAGAAATTCTGCCTGATGGTGTTAATTACATCTTCTGCATAATGTTTTTGGTTATCGTCAGCTGTCTTTAGCAAGGCGAAGGTTGCACAGCTTGGTGATGATACTGCACCAAATATATGAACAACCATTCTGTACTCTTCGAGGTCCTTTGTAATGTCTCCATCTGGCCACCAAAGAAAACGCTGAAAATTCACATCTTCTTTGGCCACTCTAACCTGGTGGAACATCCCTTCAATATCAGTCATAAAAGCAATAGGACCCTGACGAAACCTAAGTAGAACTCCCACCAGATTATTTGTCAAGTCTGGGCCTTGCAACAGCTCTTTATTCAAGGAAGTTCCACCAAATGTTGACGCACAGTCGAATACCACACGCAACTTTTTTTTGCGTGGGTGCTTAACTCCATGGTGTGGTATATACCACAGCTTTCCATTTGCTAGCTCCAGCTGATCACTTGGTACAATCTCTGCATACCCCTTTGCAATCACATCATCCATAAACTCCTTGTATTCAGCAAAGAACGTTGCGTCTCTTTTGAACCTTTTTAACAAGTGCTGTGCTCGTTGCTGTGCCATGCTCTTGTTGTTCGGCATTTTTACATTGATCTCACGAAAAGGCAAGTTTAAATAATAATGTCCATCTTTGAGTTCTGCAGTCTTTGAGATCGTGTCCATGAATTGCCGATCCTCTACTGACATTTCTGTCTTCTCATCGTACTGCTGTTCGATAAAATCTTGATTATACTGCTTGATCAACAGGTCCTCCAAATTTTCAATGGACACTCTATTTACTTGCATTTCAGGGGCATGATCCTGAACACCAGCCATACCATGATTAAGCGGACCGTTAACGACCCAACCAAGGAGCGTTTTCACAGCATAGGGTCCACTACCTTCACTGTTGACTACTCTCCATGGTTCCAGTGCCTTTGGAACATTGACACCTATTAGCAGCCCAATGCTAGCATTTATTGGCGTCAAATCAACATCCCTCAGGTAAGACCACTTTTTTATGTCCTCTTCTTTAGGAATGTTGTCTTTTGTGACTGGGATTGATTTCTGAGTGTATACATCAGGTAATTCTAGGAAATCATTTTCCTTTAGAGCAGCCACCTCTAATCCAGAAACTCTGTAACTGTTAACAAGCTTTTCCTGACCCATAGTTTTTAAAAGTATTTTCATTTTTCTTCCTGCAGCATTTAATTGAACCATCAACTCTTCTGTGCAAAATGTTGCAGAACTACCGGGATCAAGGAACGCATACGTCTGCACAACTTTGGTTCCCTTACTCAATTTCACATTAACAGGGACAATAGATAGAGCACAATCATTTGAACCAGCCCCAATATACATCCCCTCTTTCAAGGAAACCAATGCACTTGACATTTGATCTTTTGAGAAGACTTTAAGAGCTTGGTCTTTTCTTTGATTTTCCTTACTCTCGATATGTAGAATGGTTGGGTGACGTTGGTGACAAATCTGACAACTCTTACGGTTCTGGCAGACTTTGCTCATATGCCCATGTCCCAAACATCCAAAGCACAAACCTTTGGCCTTTAGGTATTCCACCTTTTCTTTGTTAGGTTTACCTTTGAATACATCGCAGACTTCCATTATGTGGTCTTTGCCACAAAACATGCATGGCTTTTCCATTGCATTTGAGGCAATATGACTTACTTTTAGTTTGTCGTTCATCTTTTCTGCTACTGTGGTAACAGTGGTAGCAAAACTGCTGCCTCTGCTGGCAGAATTGA
>NW_024121184.1:516597-521363 GCF_016745375.1 Pimephales promelas
GAGCCGGAACCTGAACCAGTGTCTGTTCCTGAGCCGGAAACAGTGTCTGTTCTTGAGCCGGAACCAGTGTCTGTTCCTGAGCCGGAACCAGTGTCTGTTCCTGAGCCGGAACCTGAACCATTGTCTGTTCCTGAGCTGGAGCCGGAAACAGTGTCTGTTCCTGAGCCGGAACCAGTGTCCGTTCTTGAGCCAGAACCAGTGTCTGTTCCAGCGTTCTTGAGCCAGAACCAGTGTCTGTTCCAGAGCCGGAACCAGTGTCCGTTCTTGAGCCAGAACCAGTGTCTGTTCCAGCGTTCTTGAGCCAGAACCAGTGTCTGTTCCAGAGCCAGAGCCGGAACCAGTGTCTGTTCCTGAGCCGGAACCTGAACCATTGTCTGTTCCTGAGCTGGAGCCGGAAACAGTGTCTGTTCCTGAGCCGGAAACAGTGTCTGTTCCTGAGCCGGAAACAGTGTCTGTTCCTGCGGCGGAACCAGTGTCTGTTCCTGAGCCGGAACCAGTGTCTGTTCCAGAGCCGGAACCAGTGTCTGTTCCTGAGCCGGAACCAGTGTCTGTTCTTGTGCCAGAACCACTGTCTGTTCCTGAGCCGGAGCCAGCATTTGTTTCTGTGTTTATGTCTGTCTATCTATGCCCACCACCACCTCCTTCACTTCGAAGGACTCTATATATCTATAATAAGCTGCCTGTCTGTCTCTATCTATGCCTACCTCCTGTCTGTCTCTATCTATGCCTACCTCCTTAACTTGGACTACAAATCTTTCTATATACTTACCTGCCACCTATCTATCTATCTATCTATCTATCTATCTATCTATCTATCTATCTATCTATCTATCTATCTATCTATCTCTCTATCAGTGTCTGTTCCGGAGCCAGTGTCTGTTCCTGAGCCGGAACCTGAACCAGTGTCTGTTCCTGAGCCGGAACCTGAACCAGTGTCTTTTCTTGAGCCGGAACCTGAACCATTGTCTGTTCCTGAGCTGGAGTCGGAAACAGTGTCTGTTCCTGAGCCAGAAACAGTGTCTGTTCCTGAGCCGGAACCAGTGTCTGTTCTTGAGCCGGAACCAGTGTCTGTTCCTATCTATGGCTACCTCCTTAACTTGGACTACAAATCTTTGAATATACTTACCTGCCACCTATCTATCTATCGGTGTCTGTTCCGGAGCCAGTGTCTGTTCCTGAGCCGGAACCTGAACCAGTGTCTGTTCCTGAGCCGGAAACAGTGTCTGTTCTTGAGCCGGAACCAGTGTCTATTCCTGAGCCGGAACCAGTGTCTGTTCCTAAGCCGGAACCTGAACCATTGTCTGTTCCTGAGCTGGAGCCGGAAACAGTGTCTGTTCCTGAGCCGGAACCAGTGTCTGTTCCTGAGCCGGAACCAGTGTCTGTTCCAGAGCCGGAACCAGTGTCTGTTCTTGTGCCAGAACCACTGTCTGTTCCTGAGCCGGAGCCAGCGTTTGTTTCTGTGTTTATGTGTGTCGGCTTTTCGATGCCGACCTTGGATTCAGGAAACGGTGATTAATTATTTTGCACGCACTTCACTCCAAACGCAGTCTTCAATTCAAAAGTTTTATTTCCAACACATTTCTAAATTAAGTTTATAACTTCAACAAACGAAAAATCCAAACCAAGTTAGCGAAGTGGTCAAAAAACTGTGAAAAACCACCCTTTCCAAAACCAAACATCTGTTCTTTCATGTCACTTCCCCTTCCGCCCACACACAATAACATATCTCTCTTCCTCACCCGACAGGTGCCTGATAAATAAATAAATAAGTACATAAATACAAATATAAATATACCAAATAATAATAATAATAATAATAATAATATTAATAAACAAATACATGAATTATATTAAATAAACTCCAATGAAATACTTATAGAAAAACGGCTACAACATTCCAGCCCCTAATTCTTGGTTTCCAAAATTACAAAAAATATTTCAGTAGCCGTACCAGACATAAAGAACATTTCACATTTCAAGTCCATATTGTTGATGGGATTAAATTGTCCAAAAAAGGTCCTTTAAATGTTCAAAAGGTTCTTTCAAAAGGTCTTCACAAAAATAGGTGTTATGCACGTGTATGGTGTGTATGTAGATTTATCAGTATATATGAGTCAGTCAAACAAGAGTCAAACATCTGACTCTAGAGTTCAGCAAGCTGCTTCCATTAACAGACATAGCTTACTGATAGGTCTTTCTAGTTCACTTGTTTGAGTCTTCAAGTGTACACGACGAACAAATCCTTTGGAATCAGCCAACGTTTTTATAATGCGCCCCAGTGGCCAAGAGTTTCTAGGTGCCGTTTCATCAACTACAAGCACGAGATCTCCGATGCTGAAGTTTCGACGTGGTTTATTCCATTTCTGGCGTTGCTGCATTATAGGAAGGTATTCTTTCACCCATCTCTTCCAAAATAAGTCAGCTAAGTATTGAACTTGTTTCCAGCGTCTTCGAATATACAAGTCTTCTTTCTTAAACAAACCAGATGGTAAAACCGGTTTTGCTTTAAGCTGTATGATGTGATTGGGTGTCAACGCTTCAAGGTCTTCTGGATCATCTGACGATGGAGTGATCGGACAGTCATTCAGTATTGCTTTTTCACATAAAACAGTGTGCAATGCTTCATCGTCCAGCATCTGTTGTTTCACTACTGAGTAAAGCACTTTCTTGACTTGCTGGATTAAGCGCTCCCAAACACCGCCATGATGGGCACCATGAGGGGGGTTAAAAGTCCATTTTATGCCGCTGTTGCTAATTGATTTTTGAATCTTACTTTGATTTAACTCTTTCAAAGCATTTTTTAGTTCCCGATTTGCACTGACGAAATTGGTACCATTGTCTGAGCGAATTTCCTTCACTTGCCCTCTTCGACATAAGAATCTTCTGATCGCATTAATACAAGAGTCTGTATCCATAGTATGGGCCATTTCAAGGTGAACTGCTCGGCATGTCAAACATGTAAATATAACACCATACCTTTTAACAGTGCTCCTTCCTCGCTTGGTTTCGATAGGGCCGAAATAATCCATACCAACGTATGTAAATGGAGGATGGTCCACTGAAACTCTGTCAGCAGGTAGATCGGACATTTTTTGTTCACCTGGCTTTTGTCCCTTTCGCTGACAAATCACACATTCTTTGATAATCTTCCTAGAAGCGGAGTTAGCATGAGGAATCCAGTAATGCCGACGAAGAGTTGAAAGCATGTGGTTTCTTCCTCTATGCCCTACTTTTTCATGTACATGTCGTAGAATGAGTTTTGAAACATGGCATGATTTTGGTCAAATGATAGGATGTTTGATCTCTTCTGGCAAAGCTGACTTGCTTAACCTGCCACCCACTCTCAACAACCCTTCAACAATCTCTGGGTCCAGCTTATACAAATGACTGGATCTTTTTTGAATGCCTCTTTTTAAAGCAGAAATTTCTTCATTGAAATGTTCTTTCTGCACAAACGATACAATGGCCTTTTCTGCTGAAATCAGATCTTCAACACAAAGCATTGGACTTAGATTCTCAGGTAACTTTGACTGTTTTCTGTTTTCAGAGTTGGTTCTGCATTTTTTCTCCTTCACTTTCCATTTCAGAACTTCAAGAAACTTACGAATCCATGCTACCGCTCTTTTCAGATTAGTCCAGTCCGAGAAGTAATTCAAGAGCTGACTTGTTGGAGGTTCTTTTTGATCAGTCACAGTAATACAAGCACAGATATTTTCTTTCACTTCTGGATCTTTATCCAAAATTAAGCTCACCTCCTCCTTTGCTTCAGGCCATTGCGATGATGACTTTAAGAGAAAGTCAGGTCCATTGATCCAAGCTTGAGATCGAAGAAATTCTTCCGTTTTCATCCCTCTTGATGCTGCATCTGCAGGATTTAGTTTAGAGCAGATGTACTTCCACTGAGAGGTCTTTGAATGGGTGTGAATAAAGGAGATTCTGTTTGCTACGTAAGTTTTGAATCTTTTCGTTGTGTTGGCTATGTATTTCAGTACAGTGGTACTGTCTGACCAAAAGAAAGAGTCATCCAGATGAAACTGAAACTGCAATTCAGCTTTCAACATCCTGTCTAAGCGTACAGCTAGGACAGCGGCTGCCAATTCCAGTCTTGGTATTGTTGTTTGTTTAAGCGGCGCTACTTTGGCCTTTCCTAAAGCAAATGCTACATTGACTTCTCCTTTGTCATTTAAAAGCCTTAGATATGACACAGCTCCATACCCAACTTCACTTGCATCTGAAAGCTGTGCAACTGTGCAGATGCTATGCTGCCGAAATCTTTGCATGTAAAGCATCTGCTCACGCTAAAGGTGTTTAGAGGAATCAACTCGTCAAGCCATCTTTGCCACCTTAGAGCAATATTCAAAGGGACCTTCTCATCCCAAGGAAGCTTGATCCTACACAGATTCTGCAGGATTAGTTTAGAAGAAAGAATGATGGGCGACAAAAACCCTAAGGGTCATAAATTGAACTCACAATGGATAAAATACCACGTCTTGTTGTTGAATGTTGTTTGATCGCCATATTGAAAGTGAACGCATCCTTTTCTACATCCCATTGAACTCCCAAAGCTTGCTCCATGGGAAGCTGGTCTTTATTGAGGTCCAGGTCTTCACTGCCTTGGCTCGGTTTTTCTTGAGGAATTACACTGAGAATGGAACGGTCATTGCAGATCCATTTGTTAAGCCGAAAACCTCCCTTTCCACACACTTCTGTTAGTTGATCATACAGAGATAAAAGCTTGGTCCACTGTATTTACAGCTTTTAAACAA
>NW_024121184.1:521863-526863 GCF_016745375.1 Pimephales promelas
AGAAACAAACGCTGGCTCCGAACAGACAGTGGTTCTGGCACAAGAACAGACACGGGTTCGCTCAGGAACAGACACTGGTTCCGGTTTAGGAACAGACACTGGTTCCGGCTCTGGAACAGACACTGGTTCCGGCTCAAGAACAGACAAGGTTCCGGCTCAGGAACAGACACTGTTTCCGGCTCAGGAACAGACACTGTTTCCGGCTCCAGCTCAGGAACAGACAATGGTTCAGGTTCTGGCTCAGGAACAGACACTGGTTCAGGTTCCGGCTCAGGAACAGACACTGGTTCAGGTTCCGGCTCAGGAACAGACACTGGTTCAGGTTCCGGCTCAGGAACAGACACTGGTTCAGGTTCCGGCTCAGGAACAGACACTGGCTCCGGAACAGACACTGATAGAGAGATAGATAGATAGGTGGCAGGTAAGTATATAGAAAGTTTTGTAGTCCAAGTTAAGGAGGTAGGCATAGATAGAGACAGACAGGAGGTAGGCATAGATAGAGACAGACAGGCAGCTTATTATAGATATATAGAGTCCTTCGAAGTGAAGGAGGTGGTGGTGGGCATAGATAGACAGACAGCTTATGATAGATACATAGATAGATGGATAGATGGATAGATAGATAGATAGATAGAGTCCTTCCTAGTGAAGGGGGTGGTGGTGGGCATAGATAGATAGATTGACAGACAGAGACCTTATTATAGGTTATATGTAGGCAGATAGATAGGCAGATAGATAGATAGATAGATAGATAGATAGATAGATAGATAGATAGATAGATAGATACATAGATAGATGGATAGATGGATAATAGATAGATAGATAGATAGATAGATAGATAGATAGATAGATAGATAGATAGATAGATAGAATAGATAGATAGATAGATAGATAGATAGATAGATAGATAGATAGAGTCCCTTCCTAGTGAAGGGGGTGGTGGTGGGCATAGATAGACAGACAGCTTATGATAGATACATAGATAGATGGATAGATGGATAGATAGATAGATAGATAGATAGATAGAGTGATAGATAGATAGATAGATAGATAGATAGATAGATAGATAGATAGATAGATAGATAGATAGATAGATAGATAGATAGATAGATAGATAGAGTCCTTCCTAGTGAAGGGGGTGGTGGTGGCATAGATAGATAGGCAGACAGACATAACTCAGAAACAAACGCTGGCTCCGGAACAGACAGTGGTTCTGGCACAAGAACAGACACTGGTTCCGGCTCAGGAACAGACACTGGTTCCGGTTTAGGAACAGACACTGGTTCCGGCTCTGGAACAGACACTGGTTCCGGCTCAAGAACAGACAAGGGTTCCGGCTCAGAACAGACACTGTTTCCGCGCTCAGGAACAAACACTGTTCCGGCTCCAGCTCAGGGAACAGACAATGGTTCAGGTTCTGGCTCAGGAACAGACAATGGTTCAGGTTCCGGCTCAGGAACAGACACTGGTTCAGGTTCCGGCTCAGGAACAGACACTGGTTCAGGTTCCGGCTCAGGAACAGACACTGGTTCAGGTTCCGGCTCAGGAACAGACACTGGCTCCGGAACAGACACTGATAGAGAGATAGATAGATAGGTGGCAGGTAAGTATATAGAAAGTTTTGTAGTCCAAGTTAAGGAGGTAGGCATAGATAGAGACAGACAGGAGGTAGGCATAGATAGAGACAGACAGGCAGCTTATTATAGATATATAGAGTCCTTCGAAGTGAAGGAGGTGGTGGTGGGCATAGATAGACAGACAGCTTATGATAGATACATAGATAGATGGATAGATGGATAGATAGATAGATAGATAGATAGATAGATAGATAGATAGAGTCCTTCCTAGTGAAGGGGGTGGTGGTGGGCATAGATAGATAGATTGACAGACAGAGACCTTATTATAGGTTATATGTAGGCAGATAGATAGGCAGATAGATAGATAGATAGATAGATAGATAGATAGATAGATAGATAGATAGATAGATAGATACATAGATAGATAGATACATAGATAGATGGATAGATGGATAGATAGATAGATAGATAGATAGATAGATAGATAGATAGATAGATAGATAGATAGATAGATAGATAGATAGATAGATAGATAGATAGATAGATAGATAGATAGAGTCCTTCCTAGTGAAGGGGGTGGTGGTGGGCATAGATTGATAGGCAGACAGACATAAACTCAGAAACAAACGCTGGCTCCGGAACAGACAGTGGTTCTGGCACAAGAACAGACACTGGTTCCGGCTCAGGAACAGACACTGGTTCCGGTTTAGGAACAGACACTGGTTCCGGCTCTGGAACAGACACTGGTTCCGGCTCAAGAACAGACACTGGTTCCGGCTCAGGAACAGACACTGTTTCCGGCTCAGGAACAAACACTGTTTCCGGCTCCAGCTCAGGAACAGACAATGGTTCAGGTTCTGGCTCAGGAACAGACACTGGTTCAGGTTCCGGCTCAGGAACAGACACTGGTTCAGGTTCCGGCTCAGGAACAGACACTGGTTCAGGTTCCGGCTCAGGAACAGACACTGTTCAGGTTCCGGCTCAGAACAGACACTGGCTCCGAACAGACACTGATAGAGCGATAGATAGATAGTGGCAGGTAAGTATATAGAAAGTTGTGTAGTCCAAGTTAAGGAGGTAGGCATAGATAGAGACAGACAGGAGGTAGGCATAGATAGAGACAGACAGGCAGCTTATTATAGATATATAGAGTCCTTCGAAGTGAAGGAGGTGGTGGTGGGCATAGATAGACAGACAGCTTATGATAGATACATAGATAGATGGATAGATGGATAGATAGATAGAGTCCTTCTAGTGAGGGGTGTGGTGGCATAGATAGATAGATTGACAGACAGAGACCTTATTATAGGTTATATGTAGGCAGATAGATAGATAGATAGATAGATAGATAGATAGATAGATAGATAGATAGATAGATAGATAGATAGATAGATAGATAGAGTCCTTCAAAGTGAAGGAGGTGGTGGTGGGCATAGATAGATAGATAGATAGATAGATAGATAGATAGATAGATAGAGATAGATAGATAGATAGATAGATAGATATAGATAGATAGATAGATAGATAGATAGATAGATTAGATAGATAGAGATAGATAGAGTCCTTCAAAGTGAAGGAGGTGGTGGTGGGCATAGATAGATAGATAGATAGATAGATAGATAGATAGATAGATAGATAGATAGATAGATAGATGAGATAGATAGATAGATAGATAGATAGATAGATAGATAGATAGATAGATAGATAGAGTCCTTCCTAGTGAAGGGGGTGGTGGTGGCATAGATAGATAGAGAGACAGACAGAGACTTATGGCTATAGGTAGGCATATAGATAGATAGATAATAGAATAGATAGATAGATAGATATAGATAGATAGATAGATAGATAGATAGATAGATAGATAGATAGATAGATAGATAGATAGATAGATAGATAGATAGATAGATAGATAGATAGATAGATAGATAGAGTCCTTCCTAGTGAAGGGGGTGGGGGTGGGCATAGATAGATAGGCAGACAGACATAAACACAGAAACAAACGCTGTCTCCGGCTCAGGAACAGACAGTGGTTCTGGCACAAGAACAGACCTTGGTTCCGGCTCAGGAACAGACACTGGTTCCGGCTCTGGAACAGACACTGGTTCAGGTTCCGGCTCAAGAACAGACACTGTTTCCGGCTCAGGAACAGACACTGGTTCAGGTTCCGGCTCAGGAACAGACACTGGCTCCGGAACAGACACCGATAGATAGATAGGTGGCAGGTAAGTATATTCAAAGATTTGTAGTCCAAGTTAAGGAGGTAGGCATAGATAGGAACAGACACATTGGTTCCGGCTCAAGAACAGACACTGGTTCCGGCTCAGGAACAGACACTGGTTCCGGTTCAGGAACAGACACTGTTTCCGACTCCAGCTCAGGAACAGACAATGGTTCAGGTTCCGGCTCAGGAAAAGACACTGGTTCAGGTTCCGGCTCAGGAACAGACACTGGTTCAGGTTCCGGCTCAGGAACAGACACTGGCTCCGGAACAGACACTGATAGAGAGATAGATAGATAGGTGGCAGGTAAGTATATAGAAAGATTTGTAGTCCAAGTTAAGGAGGTAGGCATAGATAGAGACAGACAGGAGGTAGGCATAGATAGAGACAGACAGGCAGCTTATTATAGATATATAGAGTCCTTCGAAGTGAAGGAGGTGGTGGTAATAGATAGACAGACATAAACACAGAAACAAACGCTGGCTCCGGCTCAGGAACAGACAGTGGTTCTGGCACAAGAACAGACACTGGTTCCGGCTCAGGAACAGACACTGGTTCCGGCTCTGGAACAGACACTGGTTACGGCTCAGAAACAGACACTGGTTCCGCCGCAGGAACAGACACTGGTTCCGGCTCAGGAACAGACACTGTTTCCGGCTCAGGAACAGACACTGTTTCCGGCTCCAGCTCAGGAACAGACAATGGTTCAGGTTCCAGCTCAGGAACAGACACTGGTTCCGGCTCTGGCTCTGGAACAGACACTGGTTCTGGCTCAAGAACGGACACTGGTTCCGGCTCAGGAACAGACACTGGTTCCGGCTCCGGCTCAGGGACAGACACTGGTTCAGGTTCAAGAACAGACACTGGTTCCGGCTCAGGAACAGACAATGGTTCCGGCTCCGGAACAGACACTGACAGAGAGATAGATAGATATCTGGTAGGTAAGTATATAGATAGATTTGAAGGAGGTAGGCATAGATAGAGACAGACAGGAGGTAGGCAGAAATAGAGACAGACAGGCAGCTTATTATAGATATATAGAGTCCTTCGAAGTGAAGTAGGTGGTGGTGGGCTTATGATAGATAGTTCCGGCTCCAGCTCAAGAAAAGACACTGGTTCCGGCTCAGGAACAGACACTGGTTTCGGCTCCGGCTCAGGAACAGACACTGGTTCCGGCTCAGGAACAGACACTGTTTCCGGCTCA